>CM023199.3:1080869-1123869 GCA_004115045.4 Sinella curviseta | reverse complement strand
ATACAATCCATGCTAAACGGCACTTTTCAAAAAAAATTTTCAAAATTGGGAATGGAGCTAAAACTCTGATTTTTGGTGGTCGAAGCATTCAAATATGTTGACATTGATTGCAACAAACCGCGAAAAAAAATACTTCAGATTTCCTTTGTTTGTTATTTCTATATTATTTTTTAATTATAAGCCCCAATTTGGTTAGGATGGTACGTGAAACAAAAAAGTGGAGAGGAATTTTTAACATGTGGAGGAGAGGGAATTATTTTCTCTTCATTGTTTTGGTTTCATCTACCCTCCGGAAATCTGAAACGTGAGTATATTTTTTCTCGCGGCTTGCTGCAATCAACGTCCTCGTAATTGAATGCTTCGGCCAAAAAATCATAGTTTTAGCTCCATCCCCAATTTCGTAGGAATTTTGTGATAAGTGCCGTTTAGCATGGATCGTAAATAAGGCTTCTGTTGACTTTATTGGCCCACTTTATATGGTTCGGATGAAGCACATTTGTATGACGTGGTATTTCTATTGTCTACAAGGTGACGCATGCACATGGAGCAAAGTTTGCTCTGGAAATGGGAAAAATAGAAACAGTTGAAAGCAATTATTCTGAAAATTTCAGTCCTGTAGTTTGAATATTTTAGAAAATACAAATACCTTTGTATTGTCCAAAATAACAAAAAAGCTCGCCAGTTAAGGAGGTCATAGTTTTTTAATAGAGATTTTCCATGCATGTATTTAGTTCACTAAATTATAAAATATACGATTTTCTTATTTTTCCCAAATTGTTATGATTAAAACAGTCTTCACCGGAAATTTGTTAATTTATATATTTTTCAGTAATTTCCACACTGCAACGTCGAAAATGTAATACACTAATGTAATGAAAACCGAACGTTGTGATGCCTAATTTATTGTGAGGTACAAATTTGAGAAAGAAGATATATTTCCCTATAAATTTTGCTGGTCGCAACTGATTCTTGCACCGATACGTGGTAAAATTTGTAAGTAAAACGTTAAACAGTAAGACGAAGTAGAATTAGATCTTTCTTAAATTTGTAGAACAGCATACATTTAGCGATGCGTTATGCGGTTTTACGCTCATGGATTACGTGTTCGACGTCGGAGTAGGGAAGTTGCTGAAAAAATGTATAAATTAACAAATTTCTGGTGAAATATATTCTAATCATCACATAATACGGACTTTAGGTACATTGCGTACAATAGTTGCACAATTTAAGAATGTGTTTAAATTCTAAACTAAACTAAACTCCTACTCTTTCCAATTCACTACGCTAACGATCTTACTCATCTGCTATATATAATTGAACTAGTGGGGTAAACTGCAATTTTGCGGCGCCGCAACAACAATATCATTTATTTCCAACTAAACAAAATCGAGAAGACTTGTTTTTTCTGAATCAAATTTTACTTTGGTGATCAGCATGGTAAGCCTAAAAATTTGGACTTAAACCAATAGTCCAGCATAGTAGTGATATTGTATGGAAATGTAGAACTAACGGATCAATCAATGTTACCCGCAACAATTAAATTATTTCTCCATATGTAAGCTATTTAATTTAAGAGAAGATGTCGGTCAACCATAAATCCCCCAAGAAACTGATATAGCACATAAATGGTACAACTATTTAATCTGAGATTGTAATGTGGTTCAGCCCCAAACTCAATAATAACAAATAATATAAGAAAAATAATAACAATTTAACAAAAAATATATCTAACATCAACGAAGAGATTTTACATGTAAAACGAGAACATTTGACGACCAAAAATCCAGAATAAAAAGTTTACCATAAACAAAGAGCCGGTCAATGAAAATCAGTTTGGTATTTTTATAAAGTGAACATAGGATAGTAACATTAATTGAATTTCACGTATTCGTTGATATTTTTGTAGCACAGAAAGGTTTTTAAATTTTTATATTTAAAAATATTTTATGAAGAATATCTAAAGTTCAAGGTTTTCTGAAAAATCTTTGGTTTTGTTACCCTGGCTAATTGTAAATTAGTCGGTCGTAAGTTGTACTAACACATGATCTTGTATCTTATTCACATGAGCAAATATACATATCTGCTAGCATTTGTTCGGATATCAGAAACAATGATTTGCTTTAAAAAATATAAGTTATGCTTCCGTTATTCTTCTTCCGAATCTGTAAATATATGCATGTATGTTGAACGGTAAACGTTCGGAATAATTTCCCCCTTCTTGGAGACTTATACAATGAAGTATACGCCTCCAGTTAAATGCCGTTGGAAGTTGTATTTAGCATTGTCGGACATCATACCAGAAGTATCGAATGCATTAAAACTGTTCTTTACTGTAATAGACGCAACATAGCAAACGTTTCGGGTTATCCGATGCCAAAAAATTTATTGGGGCCCCTTCTCACATACCTGACCAGGGCCCCCGGGTGGCACGATTAGGCACTGTTATTAATTCTTTTTCGGAATTAATTCCTCCTAAACTTGAGTGCGAAAATATTGTGTGGGTTCTGTTTGTCCAAATAGAAGAAAAACTTGCTGTAAATATCTGTTGAGTCGAAAGGAACAATTAATTGAACAGCTATTTTACCCCACGCTTTCATCTCTTTACACCGGACCCGCAAACACTCTACGGCATAGTTATCTGTCAATATTAAATAATATCAGGGGAAGGAAGTTGTAATTTAGCGGTCGTCAAAACATCCCAACAATATTTTTACATAGATTATTAACCTTATTTTCCAAACTAAGGTTAATAGTCTATAATCCATGTAAAAATATATTGTAATATATACTGAATTTAAATAATAAATATTATTTAAATTCAGTACAATCGATGGTAGGTGTAGACGGTGGGAAGATGATTATTTTGTTGATATTGACTCAGCGAGAATTTATTAAAACGTAATAATAGCATTTTTGAATCTTCAGAACAATTTTCTTCAAAATCTAGTGTTGTTACACAAAAAAGTTCTACTTCTTTTACGCTAGGAATTACGAAACCAGTTTGGTTAAATATTGATGCTACCCTTCAAAATTCCTTTACGATACGTCTAAAAGCCTAATCGCAATAATGACCATACTATTTTCAACTTCTGGGTTTTTCGTTGGGCTGCTTTTTTGCCGAGTTTGGCCAAAAATGTTTTTGAATCGGTGAGGCTCACAATGTGTATTTACACGGCTAATAATGTGTCTAAGAGTTTGTAACGCACACAATTTGTTTATGTCCATACGAGCAGTTTCTTAGTTAGCTGGAAAATGTCGACCAAGCTTTTAAAAAAGGCAGCTAATTTCTCACCCTTAAAAATCATCGAGTTAGTATTTTTTATCGTCAAAAAATCTAAGAACAAAAAATTAAAAAATGGAGATAATCCATGAGTTTTTAAAGGTAAAGGTAATACTGGCAAACAAATTACAAATCCAGGACAAGTGATGACTTGCATTTTTTAGTAAAAAAATATGCAAATTTGTGGTAATTAGCCAAGGCATACATATCGACAATGTAGTGGCTGTATATCTAGCAAGGCTAGTCGCTCTTCGTCGTAAATTTGACGAAAATTAGGGGGTCGTTCACGAAAGTGGGTGGGGAACACATTTTGGAATTTGCAAATATGATTATTTCATTGAATTCTCTAAGGTCGAAACTCCCATTGCCCTAATTTTCATTTTTAAAATTTCAAAATGTGTTCCCCACCCACCTTTGTGAACGACCCCCTAATTTTCGTGAAATTTACAACGTAGAGGGCCGAGCCTTAATACCTAGTACTCTCAGTCTCGCAGTCGATAGCAAGCTTCAGAGAAGAACGTTATCGTTAAACGGACGGACGTTAAGCGGACCTTCACGCACAAAAAGTGTGTAATCCGTTCCCCATTCTCGCGATGTAATCGTAAGATTGCAATTGTCGTAGGTGTAGTTAAAAAATATTTTTGGGAGCAGAATGAAATCGACGAGCGTTCAAGTATATATTTTCAAGCATTTATTTTAAAATGACCAATATATCTTGACGCCGCTAAGTATTCATATTGCAAAATGGATTTTTCGTCAACGAGAAGATTAAAAAGGCTCGGTTGAACTCATTGATCTTAAAACTCCCTGATGAATGAATTTAAGAAATCTTTGAAGATTCAATGTGAGAAATAGGAATCATGCCTACCAATTAAACAATAAGCTTTCTGGGTTTTCGATCATAGAAATAAATACCACAATGGCTACATTTATTTTGTCGCTAAACGAGTGAAAGCCAGATAATATGACAATTGATGCGCCACATATCAATTCCACGGACCACATGACTCCATGTGGTTTATCATTGATTGTATTGTTTAATAATTTATGAATTGCATAGAACGTTCATTCATGAATGTCAACGTTCAAAGGAAGTTAAATATGTAGATGAATGTGAACATACATATCTCGCAAGTATCATTTGTAACATCTAAAAACCCGAGAAGGAAAACCTGTGCAAATACTGGAAACATATGGTGCCATATCTATAATAATCGGCGTTGTACTGTATAAAATGGGTCATTGAAAAACTCATGGAGAGGCGTGCAATCCATCGATTTTTCCCCACCATTCCCAGATTTTTGGAGCAAAGTACAAAATACCCAATGTCAACAAAAGAAAATTCCCCACTTCCTTGTTTAGAATAGATTGATTCAGTACAACATGGATACTGTGCTGGATGATTTGTAGTTACGCATTTCCAAAAATATTATGAATACATGACATGGCAAGTATGAAAGACCCAGATCCGACTTACATAGCACTTTGTACATGGACCATTTTCACTTGTAATTATAAATTTAGACGTAACTGTAATTAAATAGTTTCCAATTGCAAGCCATTGTAATTATAATTGTAATTGAGATCTCGTAATTAATTAATTAAAAAAGCAATTAATTAAGTAATTTAATTATTCTAGCCCAAGTACTTGGGTAATTGTAATTTAAGAAATTTGGTTTTGCAGAACTGTATCAATAACTAAAGAAACTAAAAGAGATCTCTGTCAATTTGCACAATAAATCCCCTCAGTCAAACCGGCAGGTTTGCCGGAAAAAATGTTCGCAAGGCACCCGTAAGTCCTCCTTTTCTTTACTCTCAAAGTTCCTGTTTAGCATTAACATCACCAATTATTGTACTTTTGCTTAACGGATAAACTGTTGTATTTATATCAAATAAAAAGCAATTCATCCACCGGTGAATTCGTTTCGAATAACAAAATGTAGTGTTAGATGTCAGAAAATGAAAATAAAAAACGTAACGTTTTTACACATGATCCGAAATCATTCATTTTTGACACTCTATATCATATTAGGACAAATTGATGCAAACATGATTGCAAATGCTCAAATTCTTTCGATTCATTTCATTCACGTACTTGCACAATGTGGTACTAAATCAATCGCCTTGGTAAACTTTGACGACCAAATTAGGCCAACTATCCCTCGCGATCAATTAACATCGAAAAGGTCGCATGCCTTGTGGGATAGGGTGTATGGTTTAATCTAGAGGAGGACCAGTTGTTGAATTGGAAACATTACTGTTCATGAAGTAACGAATCCGTGATAGTTCATTACGGAAATGGGAGCATTTTCTTCAAGGTTTTGTAGTACTACGTTGTCAGTTTCTTTGTTCTATTTACAGCGATACTGCATTCGCTTTGTATTGGTCATAATGCTGATATGGTAAATAAAAATTTATTGAATTTCTTTCTTGCCATTGAATGGTGTTCACTCTCATAGGAAGGTGAACGCTTATCACTTGTTACTAAATGCCCCCATTAAATTGTGAGACTTCAATACGTCGTCACTTCCAAATAACAGTTTAAGACTAATTTCTGATAGTTAAAGATGGTATGATGGTAAAGGAGTGCATGTGTTTTGATATCGCAAGTTAACTTCATTGTCGCCATTGATACTTTAAATTACATTAGTGCGAATGAAAATGTTGGCTGCTTTCGATATTTACCACCTATTTGGGATTTCAGGTGAACAGCTCATGCCTTGTGAATCTCAGACAAAATTTCGTTGCTACATTATATCGACACTGTGTCGACGACACACCCACTGCCTTAACTGCCAAGAGCAATGCAATCAAATAATCGACAAAAGGCGGCAGTGTCTAACAGTGGTTATAGGTACCCGGCCGTCTATCAATATTTTTTACATTCAGCAACCAAATTTAGACAACCATCGAAGTTCTCTGACCTGCAGTTTAGTTTTCTTATGCAGATATGATCCATTTCCCACATCTTGCTTGTTGAAGCTCTTGTGATTTTATATCATTATGTGATGTCTGAATGTCTGTTGTGTTCATTTCAAGAGCAGTCAGTAGATATAGTCAGTAAGTAGACATAATCAATTGAATAATTATGTATATTCATTTAGGCAACGTCTTTAAGTCTTTGTAGATCAGCAAGGTATATAAAAGCGTATTTTATGCGTCCAAATTGACTTTAAAATGCAATAAAACCAACATATGTTGGATAATGTGAATTATCATAGTCAAGTGAAAACATTACTTAACTACAAATTAAATAGTTTGGTTACTTTGTCTAAGAACTGGGAGGCTTATGACTTCAGATAGGTGTGTTTTATTATGGTACCTGATTACATAGTTTAATTTGTTGTTCAATGTACATAATGCCAACAGGGCAACGAGCATGAGTATTCTATTGGCATTGTGTGAAGACAGCGTGCTTATCCAGACACTTGTGGCTACAGAGATGTGGAATGTTTACTATTCAATCCAAGTGCATGCCGTTTGAATTGCTTTACAGTATTTCCAAAATAATTTATACATAAGTATAAAATCAAGTTGAAAACGAAGGATAGACACCGGCGGAATTTTGAAACTAGAGCTTGAAATTTGGTATATAAATTTTGACGCTTAGTTTCGATTAGACACTGCAGTAAAGCTAATAAATAAAGAGAACTAATAACTGTAAGGATACCCAAATATCCATATATGCGAATTTGCTCGCCATGTTGTACAGTCGGCGCAATGCTGGGGTTTTGCACTGGTAGTTTATTAAAAAGTCTATACGCAAAATGCCTCCAAATCTCCCACCTATCCGCCAATCCAGCATGTTGAATTCGTGAGAACGTTTGAAGTAGCCAGTGTCTGTTGACTGTATAAACCTCGAGAAATAAGGGTGCGCTATCCAATGGATCCTGTAAAAGGGGAAAGCATTGTATATTTGCATTTTTCGTCACTTTACTAACTTCTCTAGCCTCAATAGGTAAAATATCGTACAAGTTATCGGAACGAGCAAGTGCGTATTTGTTCTTCAGATAATCGGCATGCCCCCGGATATTAACTATTGATAAATCTTCCCCAGTAATGTCGTAAAAGCTTCCGTTAAGAAAATTTATTAAATTCTTTCTTTCAAAGACGTCATAATAGTATACCCAAGGTTGCATCCCAAATGTGTTGTAATAAAGGATCTTGTATCCTGCCGTCAGCAAACTATGAACAGAATCAAATGGCGTTTTCGGCTGGAACACGGTTAATGTGCTCACGATTCCATTTGAGTAAAATTGACAGACGAAATAACCAACAATTTGTAATACCATCAAGCATTTCATCTTATTCCAGTATGTGGGCGTGAAGCTTCCTACGGTCACTCCGAACAAGTCCAACGCATTTGTAATATATGACGTTTGCTTACAAATTCCTAGTTGCTTAATTAGTGCTGTCATTGCAAGAAAGGAACCAATCAGTGCTAACCATATTACGATTGAGAAAGACTCTGTCCAAACAGTAACGTCTACGTTCTTGTGCCTCTCTGCTACCATATCCTTGCAATAAATTAGAAATAGTTGTTTGGTTTGTATATAGTGAAATCCGGTGTACATCCAGTAATATTTGCCTGGTGTCCATTTGCGAAAATCGAAATAAAATGTTCCAATATCAATATGCTGTCCAGTGTACCAAGTATTAACTTCTCGTCGATCATTTAGATTCTCTCTGTCCAAAAATTTGGCTGAAATATTGTGGATTTGATACAGCAATATAATAGACAATTTGTCTTGTCCGCAATATCTGAAATCCAAAGAAGTAAACATAAGACTAGAACAAGCAGAGCTATTTGTGCGGTAATAACTGGCATTCATGTCGACATAGGGGAGCACAACTAGCGTTCCTATTTCTCTATTTTGCAAGCTTTTAAGATGCTTTTTATGTATTGCTATTGGATTGAGAAGCTGCTTTATGAATCGCACTTCAAACAATCCAACACTTTCCTTTTGCTTGCAGCCGAAGGGACAGACAACATAATAGTACAAGCGGTTTCGACTAACGTAAATTTTTATGTTGAAAATGGGAAAGTTAACGTAGGCATCGAGGATAATACCCTCTTGCCTTGAATACGGTTTAGGCGCATTTGAATAATGAATTCGCAAAAACTGGGTAGTTGGGTGCATGCACAGATCCAGAAAGGTCCAAATGGCGTCGCCCAATCCTGTTATGTTTCCGTTGAAAGCGTGAAATATCACATGGTTTGGTTGGACGTGTTTGTAAGGAAAGCTTCTTCCAATGTTTGTGCTGTAGTTTCTGAACCTCATGCAACGAACCTTCTCACACACGAAATACAGTTCATCTCCATCAAATGAGTGAAATGATATTTCAAAGTGTTCAAATTTGGAATTCAGTTTTGCAAAATATGGGTTGAGGCCACGTTTGAAAATTGCGTGCTGTAGTTGTAGGTCATCGGCGATCGCATACTTTATTTCAACAATGCAAATCAGAGTACGCCAAGAATTTAGAAGTCCGAAAACTCGAAATAAGTATGTCATGTTGGTTGCTACGATGTATAAGTTTAAACGAAAAAGTAATTAATTTTTATATCAGGTGGTTTATTTAGAAATTTGGACAAAACTCTGATCTTGCTAAAATTAATGTGATTCGTTGGAACGTGCAAATGCGAGATTTCAGAGTTTAGATAATTTCAGATAAACTTTTTGTACGATTTTAAGACTTGCTGAAAACTTACTTATCTGTAGCTTGTCCTACAATGCTTGAACACAAGTATGCTTAATATGGAAATAAAATACAAGCAAGCAATATTTTCACTAAGCCAGGCGCAAGTTGTAGTATCTAATATAGATTGCCATTCGAACCCACTGCTCAAGAAGATCAATTAAACATCCGGTCAGCCAATAATCAATATAATTTCGTGGCCAACACGAACTCCGTGCTATCGTGATAAATGGTTATTAGCTGAAGTATCATTACTGGTTCTTAATTAGTGAGCACATTCTCGCGTGTATATTGTAAGCCATAGTTTCATACATTGGTTCCATGGTTCCACTATTGCTACCCGAGCATTTCATCGCATATTCGAATGGACTATGCTAATTGGAATACACGACCGAAATTTTAATTAGATCTGTCATATATTCATGTGTCCACCGTTGGATATTAAATCATAGAAAAATAATAAGTAGAAAAGTGTTATTAATTTCATGAGCTCATTACTCTCAAGAATCAATTTTATTAGCATCTGTAGATCATATGCTCTGATACACTGTGACAAAAGGATTGCGCGCATGGTTGAGATCTTCTTAAAAATAGATATATACACCAATAATTTACCGCGTAACGATTTTAAAACGCATTAATTATCAAGCGGATTACAATTTTTCCCTATTACGAATAATCAATGTTTACATCGTACATTGGGATCATATACTTCCATCGTTTCGTTTAAATTCCAGGGATATTAGAATATTTTCGCGAATAAGATGTTTTTTAGATAAATTTTTATATGAATCTCATATTATGTATTTATTAAGCTTGTATAAATTAAAAACTAGCGGCTATTATCTACATTGAGAAAACAGGTATTTTTCAGCAGACATAGTTTTTATTCCACATTTTTATTCCACATTCCACAGAAAAGTTCCAACTCTCAATGCAGGTCGACATATTCGTTTTACTTCACACATACATACTTTTACTAAACCAACACGCAGTCGGCAAAACGTAACCTAAACAAACACATATTAAACAAAGACACTCTGAAAAGAAATCAATGAAATTAATGATCATTAAAGATCGAAACTTTAATTATAGAACCAATTTGATACAATATAATTTCGTGTCGATTGCTGTTGTGATGATGTCTGACACGAGTTGTCGCATTTTCGCATCAACTCATAATTTATTATATGACGAAAAAATCAGATACCTTCTGGGATTTTACAACGCCGACAAGCGTTACGAAAACATTCAAATTGAAATTATTACTACATTGTAATTCTAGTCATTCAGAATAAAAACATGAAAAAATCGTTTTGCCGGAGTGCCCGTATTCAAATCTGCGTGTGCACCCATATAGAAACGAGTTCGGCCATGATTGAAAAACCGTTGAATAGCCCTTGAAATTTTCAGGGAGTGTCTTGTCAAATTCGTTAATTGCGTTCGTTGAAGATAGTTGCGCGGCTTCATCAAATTTGGGGCAATGTGTGGTCGCGGGTAGCATCTAGGGAAACTGAGCTCCAATATAATATTTAAGGTCAGGTCAACAGAGTTGTCATATTGGTAGATTGGTAGAGCAACTTCAGGGCTGCAAAACATGTATATACGCGCGCATTTATCAGTGTCATGTTTCAAGATTTAACCTAGTAACTAAAAATTCTCCTAAAATGACTGCACACGTCAAAAATTGTTTCGTCGGTATCTCTGGCATGCTTGCGTATTTTCCAATGCGGCTTCTGGTATTTCAAATGTATTGTTTGGAACACGATAACAGTTTAGAATTGAGTTATAGACATCAAGGCTCAGCCCTCTTCGTAGTAAAAAACACGAAAATTAGGGGGTCGTTCAGGAAAGTGGGTGGGTAACACATTTTGAACTACAAAAATATGAAAGTTAGGGTATGGGGGTTTTCGACCATGGGGAAATCAGCAAAAATATTTTGGCAAAAATGTGTTACCCACCCACTTGACTGAACGACCCCCTAATTTTCCCGTTTTTTACAACGTAGAGGGCAGAGCCTTGATAGACATTGCCGCTCAAATGCGATGAACAGTACTCACTCGAAAAACGGCCGTTGTTTTGCGTGGAGCGGAGAGTTCCCTGAAAGATTGTATGGCATAGCTTTTCATTATACCCTACCTAGATGCCCAATTGTCATCAAAATTTCCCAACCTGGTGTTCAAAATGGACTACGACTGAAAAATGTTGCTCCTAGCATCTGCTGACACATCTCATATCTTTCACAGTATTCAGAACTATCATAGATTAACATATTATTTCCAGGGTGTTTTATAGTTAAGAACAATGATCCTTAGATATTTCAAACAGCGCAATGTGAAAGTTTTGCACCCTTGGAAAATGCATACAATATGGCGATAAATATTAGAGGTCTCAAAATTGGATTACCATAAGTAGGAAATTTTTTTCATCCATAAAAGTATCGATACTTTAGTATCAGCATGTCTGAATACAAATGATCCCACTATTTTTGACACAATCCTATTTTAATTTATTAAACCTCAAGTTAGAGCAACCGAAGAAATTGTCCTTGTGTATAACGATAAGGCAAGTTAATTCTTACAATTTTTGCCAGCCATATGCGGCATTATTCAGCATATTATATTGATGAATTAATACAATAGTTTCTTTCCGATTATTCCTTCTACGGACAACAACTTTCTTATTATGCACATATTGATGCAATGTTCTGTCCAACAGTTTTTATTCTTTAATCAGAACAATAGAGTCCCTTAACCCATCAAAGCATATTTTGCTTTTTGAATCAAAATTGGCAAACTTTTATTATCAAACATTTATATCGAAAGATTGGAAACACGTTCTTATCTCCACAAGAATTTCCACAGCCTATTCGGACGGGATATAATATTCGACATTGGCTTTAGGACAATTTGCATGAAAAATAAATTAATAGGTGTGTAGGTATTTGCATACTCGGAAGGCTAAAGCAGAATTTTTTGGAAATTCCAATATCTGTATGTAGGATTGTAGTATAATGAAGTAGAAACTCAATGGTACTAACATTTGACCCCAGGGCCCTCGTTGACCGGAGCCGCCGGTCAAAACGTACCCAAAAGTGCTTTCACGGTGCACGCTCTACAGTCGAGCGTTTTAAAGATAATTCAAAAATCTTTTTTGCATTACCATTAGAAATAGGTTATCTAGGTAGTACTTTGATCATTTTATCAAATTTCATTTTAAAAATTCTTAAAAATTATAATTTCTCACATTGCCCCACTCCTTTGAATCATCCGTCATGTCGAAGTGACCTTATCAATTGGGGCACTGTGAGAAATTCTAAATTGTAAGAATTTTTAAGATGAAATTTGATAAAATGATCGAAGTACTACCTAGATAATCTATTTCTGATGGTAACGCAAATTTTTTTTTTTAAATATCTTTAAAACTCTCGGCTGTAGAGCGTGCACCGTGAAAGCACTTTTGGGTACGTTTTGACCCGCGCCCCGGTCAACAAGGGCACTGGGGTCAAATGTTAGTACCATTGAGTTTCTACTTCATAATACTACAATCCTACATTCAGATATTGGAATTTCCAAAAAATTCTGATATAGCCTTCCGAGTATGCAAATACCTACACAGGGTTAAGCAAGGTATAAATTACGAGTGCAATTTATTTCTAGAAAGAACATTGGAATTGTTAGATAACATAGCTCTGATAGCGTGATCGATAAATGTGTGGTTTGGTCCAACCCCTATTGCTAGCTATTCTAGCAATTTAAACAAAAACAAAATATACATTTTTTTCAAAGCATTAGCGAATAACAATAAATGCATTTTTTGCGACACATTCATGGTCAATTGTCCGTAACTATCTACTGAAAAATACCGAAGGGCCAAGGTCTGTTAAATATATGTTTTCTTGAACTGAAATTTCAAATATCGCACCGCATATCTATTTAAATTTCAGAGTTTACGGTAAGCCATTTGTCAATGCGCGCTAGAACACTATTCCAGCGCTCTTGCCAGTCTTGGTTGTAATTCGAAATAGATGGGTCTGCAGTATGCCTTGGATTAAATATTTGATAGTATTCGCATGTCGAATCTCCATTTTATTGGCAAGTCATCAGTACATTGGGCAATCTATATTCCATTACTTCCGCGATAAGGACAACATCTTTCCAGACAAGAGCGTCCATAAATTCCTTGGTCGGCTCAAATCTGAATACGACGGCTGGAGTCTTAATGCAGAAATAAATTTGGACCCATTAGTTCAACTTTATTCCGGTCAACATTGTCTCATATTCCTTGACAACTATTTTGGAGTTAATACACTTGGAACTGAAAACTTCCCACTGATATCTCGAAAGCTTCAGCCAGGTGTAGTAAATGCGTTGAATCTTTATTCAAACAAAAAATTGATTCAAGTGAAATGGATTGTAGCAAACCAAGTAAATTCATCGGGAAAACCCATTCACTGTTCCATTTCAAAATACCTGACAGGATTGATCAACGGAAACAACGATGGGTTGTGTTTGAATGTGGATGTGAGCAAATATGCCATAATAGCAAAACCCTGGAACTGTGTTGTTCACTTCTCGCTATTTATACCGGAGCTAATAAGAAAGGAATGGAGGTTTCTCGTGAACAAATATAGTAACGTAAATCTCACATTTCCTGGCATATTTACGCGCCGTTCCAACGAAATAACAAAGTATATCATTGAGAAAAGTTCCGTCTCCTTCAGCGGCTTTGAACATTGCCATCGTTATCTGAGACGAAAATATTATTTGAATATAGGCGACATTACTGTCGTGATCACCGCCGTTGACGTCTCCCACCGGTTTAATAAATCGCTATTATTGTCTACCATCGGAATATGCTGTTGCATCTGTTATCCTGTAACAATGAGTAATGTCCAATTCCAAGCTGACATTCACGTAGCCGATATTCGTCGGAAAGCTTTTCCTAAACCTAACGAAATGCTGATATGGGATTTGCAACAGTTTGGATTGAGACCGCCAAGTGACTCTGATTCTACGTTTATCCCAGAAATGAAACGCTGCGAAGACCTTGTTTTGAAATTTGGTCACAAATGGATCACAACTTTTGACAAAGATCCAAGTAAAAAATTAAGCAATGCGCTAAGCCACTTGTGGGCATCAGTCATGAAAAATTATACGTACCTCCTTAACCACAAGAAATGCATCAACGGTAAGATAGCAGTTTTAAGTGTTGAAGACTTGATGGCCACACCCCACGAATTCGTTGGTATAAAATTCCAGCCATTAGTGTATGTAGGAGACAACCCATTTACGAAGTTCATATATGCTGATAGCTCTGCAAGAAGCTTGCGATTCATAGCTTGCTCAAAGGTGGAAAGGGTTGCTCTCGGGTTCCAAGAATTCTATGCAGTATATGATGACTATAATTGGGCATGCTTTCTAACGTCACTAATAGTTCTGCCGGCACTTTTCAAAATGCTGCGTGGCAACTCGAATCACGCTCCATCCACCTTTTTTGAAATAGTTAACCAGTTCGGCATGTTTATGGAGCAGGGCGACAATTATTTGGATTTGTCAATTTCTCAGAATTTCAAGGTTAGAATTGTCGCAGGATGGGCAATGCTGGCGGCTCTTGTATTAACAAATGCTTACAAAAACGACAATGTTTACAGAATGATTCAGCCGAGAGCACCTGTGGTATACCACAGTTTCAAGGAATTACTCGAAAACAATTTTTCTGTTTACACTCGAGCGATTGCTGATGACGAAGACAATGTACTTATTAAAGAACAACGTATTACCGCTGAGTCTTCGTTCACTACTTTCCATCGAGATAATGGACATGAAGTATTTGAATCCGTGTCAGGTTTTACATCAAAATCAGAGGTACTTTCTTTTGTAACCGTTAAATTTACACGCGAGAAGAAATCCCTAAAGTCAGATTTTTTGATATATAACAAGTCCCGATTACATAATGGTTTGCTTGCACTGTTTCGCAATTACGTTAAAAATGTGCTGACAGGCCCTGACAGTCCACGATATGGACCGGTTTCAGATCATGTCAAAGATCGACACCTCAAAATATTTTTCGCCGAGGAGAAACGTTTAATATTTCAGGATCTGATCAATTGCTCAAGAGTTGCTTGGCTGATTCCCAACGATAAATATGGAGAGATTGCAAAAAGTCTACAGGAGTACAAAGATAATAACAGTCAAGAAATTACTATGCATGTTGGTAGAGAAACGTATTTTAAAAATTACAAAACGTTTAAGTTTGAGCGTGGGGCACCTTACATTATCTGGACAAGATGGTGGCAAATTAAATGCTCCGGAATAGTGGAATGGTGGCAAGACCGAATACGAGAAAAGCATCTGAATAGGTTTCTAGGAAGCGACGAAACCAATAAGTTGAATAAGGGATCAATGGCTGGAAACATTTCTACCATTTTTGTTGTACTAGCAGTTGGATTAACTTTAACTGCATTCTGTTTTCTCTTGGAGTATTTAGCATACTCAGATTCGCTTCTTGCTTGCTTACGAATAAAAAGATCTACTACGGTAGAGGTTATCGGTCACTAGCTAACGATGCACTGCGTAGCGGCTTGTGGTCCGGCCGGTGTACAATTTAAAAAGAAGATACGAAGAAACCCAAAAACATGCTGCTTTCGACACTTCCCAGCAGTTTAACGTAGGAAATAAAAACACATGTGATCAAAGAAGTTTATTACTGTTTGTTATGATAATTTTAACCCAAATCTAAAATAAGTAATAATTTTAATGGTTAGTTAGTTTGCTGACATTATCGGCGTAACTAAACCCGCACTAGTTTTGCAAACATTTTTCACCAGTTCTATCACTGTATTTTAATTCTTCTAAAGTACAGTGAGTATTTGCCACAATATTTTGCACTTTCGTTAACACGTTATTTTTTGCATATACAATAATGGATTCATTTTATATGGTGGGACGATTATTGTTAATGTAATGAGAGTTTTTTGCTTCAGAAATGCAAAGATAAGAAAGGCTTTAAATAAATCAATTTTGCGCATAGACATAATTCATACGTACCCAGCAGCATGATTTGTGTCGTGTATTGGTATTTTGAACAAATTCGATTGGAATGAAATGACATTCAATTGATTGATTAGTGTCATTTTGATACACATCGAGCAAGAAAATGTTTAATTGGAACGGCATACAAAATTTCTTGTTAATAGCTACAAATTAGAAGTACTCTTACGCTACTAATTAGCAGCTACTTATTATAAATAAGTATGCAAAATGTTCATGGCATGTTTGCTATTGGATCAACTGTAAACTCAATTGGAGCAGTAAGTTCGCATTGTCGACTTAGCCGTCATACCGTAGTTGTTGCCCCCCATTTCCAGTTAATCATGAATTAAAGATCGGCTTCTGGAATTTGCGGTTGCTACATGATTTTATGAATTCGTAAACTGAAAGGGGTAAGTGTCGTGCGAATTCAGGTAGATAATTACAACAAGATTTTTATGATCAAGTATTTGTTAACATTGCATGAACTAATACGCTTTCTCAGCAGACGAGAAAATTAGTTTGAGCAGAAATTATAATAATTTTATCCCCAAACGTTATTGCTAATTATAAATTCAAAAAAATTGTTATTATATACTAACATGATAATTTCATGACATTTTCATATGTGAATGGAAGAAACGTGCCTTTAATCATCACTACCAGCTCCCATAATGTCGTTAACTTGATCCACAAACTCTGCAAGCGTGTATCTCTGAAATAAAACAAATGTGAACTGTTCTTAAAATATTTTGGAGCAGCTAATAGGAAATTGAAGTAGTTCAGTTGATCATATAATACATAGCACATTAAATATTTATGCACTCACCCCAATGACTTCGTTAGCAGTTTTACGGATCTTTTCCGTCAGTTTGTCTTTCTGCTGAGAAAAGTCGTGATCAAAATTTTCCTTGAGATTGGTATTGATTCTGGCCCAGTCCTGTGTTTTACCTCCGATGGTAATGTTAGTTCCAAGGTCAATGGAAAGGGATTCAAACTCGAAGCTGTCCAAGTAGAGATTTCTAATATTCACCTTGTTTGTAATTTGAACGACGTATAGGCTAGCACTACCCTTAACAGGAACGCCCCTGGCTTCAATTTTTCCAATACCAGATCCCTCAATATCACCACGTGGAAAGGTCTTTATCCTGAGAGGACCGAGATCAACATGGCCGGTGACGGTGTAGCTAAAGCTTGCCGAGAATTTCTCGAGAGTAATTTCATATGTGAGCGTGAGAGTAATAACGTTTATATCAATTTTATAGCAGTTAGTGGAGAGTCCCTCTACGTCAACATTGCTTATTTTACTTCCACGATCTAGTCGAATCATGGGGTCCAGATTAAAGTCGATGGGAATAGACTCGGCTTGGTTCAGAGTGTCGGGAAATGCTAAGCATAAAAAATTGGTTCAGGTAATCTTGAGAGCATTAATTAATGTTTGTACGTTTAGAATTTTAAAACACGCTTTCTTACGACAAGTTGAGCCTTCGGGTGCTGCGCAAGCCGATTGTTGTACTACGTACATTGTAATTTGGAAAACGGCAGCGTGTAGTAGTTTCATGACGAATAGCAACTTCTGCAGCTTCATCACAACTTTGCAAAACAGAAGTATTGGTTTTTGTGAGTGAATATATTCGTGGAGAACTAAAATGATAATGACCGAGCAAGTGTTTGTAAAACTACACAACTTTAAAAAACTGAAACACGATTTTAGAAATGTTATTTTGTTTCATTTGCTGCTGTCTCTACAACATGTTTTACGGCCTATTTCACTTTTTCAAAATAATAGAGATATTGGGAAACATTTCACCGTACCGTCTTTACAAAAACACACGATAAATATTGAGAGAGCTTGAAACTTATTACAGCAGGTATGCATTCCCTTGCGAACATGTATAGCAGCCGTGTAACATCTTCTTACAAATTTATACTGAACCGCATTCACAGTCTCATGTATAACAATGGACGGAATGTGCAGCCACCACCTAGATCAAAACGGGTTTGTGGGTGACTGAACAACGGAAGGGGTAAAGAGAAAATGGAGAATTCTGCTGAAACTGGTTTACGCTACTTGTGGTTGCATGTATAATGGATTAGTATGAGTTTTTAGAAAATATTGCCTTCTGATGTTCACTTAATTTACGACCATGCATCTATAGGTGTGAGAATTCATATATACACTGTATCTCGTCTCGTAACCTCAACTGTTGTGTCCGTACTCGTACTATTGATTTAAAAAATAATTTAATTTATTTTTCTATTTTTGTACCTCTTTTTGCTTTAACCACTGTAATATTGAGAATAATAACGGGCAAAATGCTAGTAACAATGGGGTTCGGAATGTTTCGTTGCGTTTACTCTGATCGAATGCAAAAATATTGTAGAAATAATTCCTTTCGTGTAGTTAATTACTTTCGTCGCATTTTTGTGCTTTACGAAAAGCATTACAAATTAATCATATCTCACAAACTTTTAACGTGACTTTCCCAATGATACTCATACGCTAAACTGTTCCTGCTTCATTGTATTTGCTAGGATGACCAATTTGTGCAAAATGACCTGGGCAACAGAAATTAAGAGTTTTTCTTACGTTAAGTGAGAGATAATTTATTGACTACCCATTCAAGCTAAAACCATTTAAAAATTACATATAAAATCAAATTAACAGTTACTGAGAGACATTAGACATTGCCGACAAATTGCCACGATATGTTTAAATTTAGTCAACAATAGTTCCAGCTTTGCTTCCTTTATGCACTGAAGTACACTCAATACATACAGCAATCCGATAACTGCCAGGATGCCCAAGTATCTTGAAAGACGAAATTGGTCACCGAATTGTACAGTCGGCGTAATGCTCGGATCTTGGACGGGAAGCTCATTGGGAAGCCTGTACGCAAAATGCCTCCAAATATTCCGCATATCAGGCAGCGCAGCTTGTATTGCTCGCGAGAATATCTCAAAATTTGAGAGAGACAGACGGACACAAAAACTAAAATTAGAACTACGCTTTCAATTTGCTTCCGCAATGCTGAAATTCAGCTACGTAATAATTCTAACTAATTATATGTTATCTAGCACATGAACCAGTATGGGCATAAAACTACATTTCCATTATTTTCGATGTGATTGATTTGGTCTACTGATAAAATGTACGCAGAATGTTTGTTCAGTGGGTATTAGTCATTCAGCTCTGAAGAAATGAAACTCTTTACCTGGGAGAGAATGGCTGATGCAGAAAGTGAAAAATTTTCCTCATCCGCGGTACGGACAGTTGAATCTTATCAATTTCGAGTCGAAATTGTCGACGATAACAAGCCGATATATTACGAGGTACCATTTTATACATGAAAATGTGAATACTACTTTCCCAATCTCCCATTGTTCTGTGTTTTTCACCATGTTTTTGCAGCTGCAGCCAAACGGCCGAAACTTTAGTTGATAATGTTGCATGTATGGGATTCCACTTGTACATTAGTGACTTATAGTACTATAATGAAATAGAGTGATAATAATGGTACGCAAGCAAAAATTTTCACATGGAATCATAGCTTACTATTTGTTGTTTTGTCAACATATTTGTTGTTTTGTGTTGTTGTCAGTGAGAGTCAACAAATCATAAAATTAAATCAGGGACAATGCAATGGGTGCACTGAATGAAGTGAATCACAGCCAATAATTTTGCATAACGCTTTCTCCAATTATTTATTTGCCTTTCAAAATGACGGGCAAGACGAGATACAGGATATAGTATTTATTTGGCAGTAAACAAATAATTAGCCGTAAATTTGCCAATTTAATCGTAAATGTTGCTATTCAATTTTGCACGGCAAATCTAATTGTTGAAACAGTTGCTTTAAATTAAAAAGTACAAGTGCAAGTGGATAATTACGTACCTATAAAATCCCATTGCAAATTTTATAGCTGAACAAGTCCCAAATGATGCTTTTGTAAATAATACTTCGGCGCATGAATGTCAATTTATGACAGCTTCTGCATACCTACATAGCCACCCTGATAATAATTATTGTGGTGGAGTGTCCATAGAACACCCATCATCAGAGTAGTCGTCTTTCGTCTACCAAGCTTCAATGTACTTTTTACTAAATTCTATCTACTATGCACATACTGCGTCGTATTAGTTGGTTGTAAACAACTTTCTAATTGGTAGTCTCGTCCGAATGTTTTGAGCATCGCTCTCTCAACAGCATTACAACCAACCGTTTTTCAGGCAGCAAAAACTGTTGCTGTAGCTTGCTGAGCTTCGTCAATAATAATAATTAAGGTTTCCCCCATCATCAGCATGCATACCTAATTAACGGCAATTGTCATACGATACCAATAACAACAATCTAAATGGTGCTTGTTTGTTGCATGAAAAATAATGCTTCCTTACTTGGTAAACGAAATAAATGATGCACTTCGTAAACGAAATGAATGATTCACTTGGTAAGGAGAAACGTGACCATTTTAGAAATTTTATTAAAAACAGTGAATATTATGTACACGCTTCAGTGTTCCACAGTGCTAAAACGTGCGTGATTACTTATTTCGTAGTGTCGTGCCTTTCGCATCTCATTTGCCGTCTCCCATTAACGGTATGTACAATTTACTTGAATAAGTGAAAATACTTCGCAGATTTTAAAAATTTTAACTTTCGCAGATTCCAGAGATGAGTAATTCGTCAGTAGTCAGATTACTGCCCCTACTTGTTTCAACTTTCCTGCTGTGCTGTCCTGTGGAATCAGTTTCGGCGTCCTTCCTGACTTCAACAGCGCACCCTGCTACCACTACTAATGCTATAGCAATGATGCTCATTCGCCAATCTCCGCACTGGACAAACTGGCATTCAACACGAAATACTGCACAGACCACAAATAATCAAATGCGACATCCCACAAGTCCCGTTCGGCATACCACTAAAAATCCGAATCTGATGAAGTCGCAACCATGTAAGTCCCCCATGGCTACAAATTAATTCGTATATGTAATTGGTGATGCTGGAAGGCTTAGTTTACACTAGTTTGGTGGGATGTGAATCAAGTAATTATGGCAAAGTATATGCATGATATGGGAGTGTCAGTACGACAGCCTATGTGAGCACAAAGTGTAGGCAGCAAAATACATGAATAGAAAGAAAATCCAGTCTATTCCAGTCTAACCGATACGGTGGGAAAAATGGCAGAATATCCACTTTGTTCTTTTTTTCGTCGCATGTGATATATAGGGCTTTAAATGAAATCATTTAATTTAGTGTTTTCATTTACGGATTACGTAATCCGTAATCTTACGGACTATGTGTCTCCTGTGTGCAAATATGATAGGATATTGGTGACAAATGCAACACAGTAACTACCTTGTTTCTGAAAAAGTTGCAATTTTATGGAATGAATCATACGAGGAATTTCCCTACTTGTCACTGTGAAAATTTTATAAACTTTTATATATATGACGTCATGACGAAAAATAACTGTGGCTGGAGCTATTGCACGACTAGTTGTTTTACATAACTCGTCAATCATGTAATATCAAGCAGATGCTATTGGATTCACGTTCAACACAAATACTGATACATTAGCGTTTTCTGTATCGTCTAAGACATTAGTTTCGATCATTTCTGGTTCTTAACATGGATACTTTTCCTTTATAGGGTCAACGGCCCCAACCAGTGTTCGCTGTCCGGGTGGACTACGCAAGGTTTGGAGTAACACCAAAAGGAAGAATCAATGGGTATGCCCTTTTCACGAAACTATGAATTATTTTAAAGTTACCTAAATTAAAAGCATATATTTTGAATGGAAGTAAAATAATAAAATATACTATGCTTGCGATTTTAAGAAATGTTATTTTCTGTATTCAAGTGGATTTGATTTTCATGAAACCTACCACAACCCATGGATTTCTATCGGTTGAGTTATTATTCAATGATTCTAACTGTCCTGAGCTAAGCTGATTGTGGAAAAAGTTGCGTGCGTATGGAAGATAGATTGCAATGAGATCAAGGTCAGCGGAAGCTATGCAATTACAGAGACATCATTGATAACCATGATAGTTATGGTAACAGTGCTTAATAGAAGGATTCCGTTGTAGGTCACACTCATATTCCCCGAAAACGTTGTATTTGGTCGGAGTGATCGTTGGAAGCTCCACACCCAACCACTGGTATCAATTCAACATATCAGTAGCTGTAGACAACCTAATACAACCTAAAAATCCAGCGAGTTTAGTCAATTTGTCCAGTTCAGGATACTGTAATTTAAACTTTGCTATTTCACCTCATGTAAGATATTCAGAAACTACCCATCCTAGATATGTTTATACTTGGAGATTCAGAATCGGAATTGATTTTAAAAATCGGTTCGCAATTAACAATTTGGTAAAAATTAGGAAATAAAATTGACATGTAATCGGGTATCACTATAACTTCCTACTGCAGGCTTGGTGACCAGCTAAAAAGGAGATCACAGAAACCTTGCTGTTAAGCCTCCAAACCCTTATTGTTGTAGGCAAATTCCGTGCCACAAACCAGCGCACATGAACCAACGAGTATAGTGGCATTATAAACGAACTGCTTGCTATCAATGAATTCCTACCCTATAATTCCCTGGAAAAGTTTACTAATAATAACATTTAATGGTAGTTCCTTATATCTTCATGAGATTTGCCCATTAATTATGGCACTGTAACCAGCCATCGTTTCTCTGAAGTATTCTGCAATATCATGAAGGTCATAAATGAACAAATAAATTGTGTAAAGCGGCCATAACAATCTTTTGTGCTCAGATTGTATTCAAATCATAGAGCAGAAAACGCACTACCATTTGTATTATTACAGATGCCGGTAATGCTCTTTGAGGAGCAAAATGTTATGATTCATTACAGCGAAGGGGCAGCAAGGTAATTTGAATTACTTTGTGGACAAGATGGCGTCGTACGACGAAAGTTAGACTTCAATGTAATCCATGTAACGGTTAGGTCCGCTGCTGGTAAATGGATGGGTATTGAGTTGAATAATATCAGCAAAATGACATTGTAAATACTAATGCACAATTCCACAAAGTCTTATTGGGATCTGAACTGCGCTAATTGTCCGAAATCCTTCAGATGCTGCCTACCGAATAGTACGATATTCACCCAATGAAACTAATGCGTTGATGAAAGAGTTTGATCTCGTCCTTCGTTTTCCTGTCGTCAGCAAAATTAATTGCCTTGCAAGGTTAACTATGTTTCATCGTTTGACAGATGGTTGTTGGTCTTGCTGGTTTAAAAAATATATACTAGAATATTTTAGTGTATGGATGCCGCACACATTTGTTTCTCCATTTCATATTTGCACCGCCATTATCATCGAATCGAAATAGTTTATAATTGGAAAACATGTGCAGAAAGTACTTTGTTTTGTCCAAATGAGTATCGTAGAATTAGATTTTGTCGCGTCATTTTATCTGTAAACTTCCGAATCATTCAACGTAACAATGCCTCGTCACAAGCTGGAATGATACAGACAGGAAATACATAACTGGCCAACGATGGTGAAGGCGATTGCCCCAATATTGCACTAGTCAAATTCTCAAAAATAAATACATACATTCCGAATGTGTTTCTTTTCCATTCAATGCTGGTCTATTCAGATTACCAGAATTATATAGTTATCGTATTTCATGCGATTTGTTGCAATTGATCAATTCATAAGATTGTGAAAATTGAATTAGCTGAAAACGTGTATGTGCCTAATTTATGTATTTCATATGCAGCATCAGAAGGAAATTGTGCCCATGTTCAAGAGTTGAGATTCCGTCATTCTTGCCTACCTGTATAAGTCAATTGGGGGTTAATAATCAATTGAAAAAATATTTATTATATTACGAAAAATATAAATATGAAAACATATTTGGTTGGTTAGATTTTCAAAATGCATGTTCCGCATTCTTGGTGTAATACTAGCGATTGGGTGCAGCCATTAACATCATCAATTCACTGACGGTTCGTCAAATTAAATCTAAAATCAAATAACACAGGATTTGGAAAGCATCCTGAAAGGTCACGATTATACGAAATTCATACGGCGGTTTCCCAAGTCATAGGAATAAACTTGTTGTCTTCGATGAATGTCGTTGCTACTGCTTGCTTCTAAGTCCTTAGCGGAATTCAAAACAAATACTTGATTCTCACTGGAATTTGATTTTGTGTTCTCTACTCATTCCAGTCCATATGCGGTATTAAAAAGATGCTGGTTCTTTTTTATGTTATTGATGTTTTACAGTATTGTTGGAATTCGAAAAAAATCTTTTCAAATCGAATCTCTTTCTAAAAGGATGTACGTATACTACCTACTCCATAATTGACTTACTTGCTAGTTTTGTGTGACTCGGAATGTTGGCTGCCCAACTTATGGATAAAGTGGACACTAAATTGTCATTTATACTTATATAGGTTTACGCCGCTTAGGTGAATTACCGCTATCTGTGGATAATTTCGACACAAAGATTGGTAGACCTTCAACGATATGAATCTGATGATATTACGAAAATAATGCTTTGAAACATTAAAGGCCACTAAGTACTGTTGTCTACATTTCGAACCTGTTGATATGCAAACGAACTAAATGCCACTTATAAGTAAATGAAGGAGCAGTAAATTGACGCGTTCTTAAGGGCGGTCATTTCTATCCTAAAAAAGCCTGAGCTTTGCTTCTTGAGCCTCAGAAATGCCTTAAAATGGTTTCTTATTTTAATTGTAAAATGAACCGATCCCGTTTCCATCATCGATTCTGTAAAAATATATTACTAACTCCTCTATATTTTCTACAAAACACTACTACAACAGGATAATTGAATCCGCTACACTTCAAAAGACAAATTCAGCAAGAACATATAAAATTGATGTCATGGTGTGCATTTCCCCTTTTTACCAGAAGTTTTTCCAAACCCATACATATACATATGTCTCATTTATGTCATGCAGCTCGCCAAAAATTAGTAAATCCTTTTTCAAGATTATTATTATTGTATTGCATAAACTGCAATGTATTTAAATTTTATTATCAGAGTTCTGAATACCATTTTGAAAGTATACCTACTTTTACGTTGTCTGGAAGACAACTAAGCTTTCTATTTTGTATGTTGCAGTTACAACTCATTAATGAATTAAAGATGCATTAGTAACAACAGTTTGGTGGTGAATTCCTAAATTTATCCTCCGTATGGAGGATCAGCTTTCATTCTCTCCAACAATGCTATTCAACCTAACCGCTATCATTTGGTTTCTGAATCTGAAATTTGTTCTAGTGACACAAACGGCATTATAACTTGAAAGGACTTGAAAGATATATCAATATACTATTTACAGCAAACTAGAGCTAAATATATTATATTCGCTGCTCGCAATTCTGTGTCATATTTATGGATACAGATGGGGAAGGATGGTGGAGATCGGAGTTTCCACATTTTCTCCTTACTGATATCCATATAAGTCTTCAGCAGCAAGAAATATACTGACAAGCTGTCATTAATAAAATGAGGAAGAAAATGGAAATCTGTCATGACTTAAAAATTGACATGATAAAACTGGTAACGTTCGGCGTCATTCTAAACAAGAAACGAGTACATGTTAATGCTAAAGCACACAAATTACGATACGCAAATACCGAATCCACATTTATATCTCACATTAAATATCACTTTTAATGAGACTGTTTTTCGGCTGTTTGATGACCAAAACAGGATGTTGGAGATAAAAACTATTTTTTCCTGCCTGATTTGAGTAATGTTGTCTGCATGGGAAAAGTTTGAGATTTGCGAAATTTAAAATCGATTTTTTATGTGAACCGTACGAAAATTAGAAAACTAGGAGAAGTACTACTTAGATGTTTGCGTGTCGATTACGATGCCAGAAAGATTGGGTCGCTATCTCTAATCGTTTAGGCTCTACAGGCGATCTGCTGCGATCACTTCTTCGGACATTTTGACCCTTATCGCGTCTACACGTTAGGTCAAAGGTGACAACAAGTGCCCACTGAGTTCCTGCGTATAAATGCTATAATCCCATATGGAAAGTGAATTGTTTCTAGTATGGCAGGAAAACACCTTCCGAACATAAAAATACCTCCTCTGAAGTAATTATTAAGTCTTATTAACTCTACTAAAGGTATGCATTGTTTTATTGCGACATTATTGCAAGGCTGTCAAGTGGAGTTTCATACATTTTAAAACTGTTAAGCTGCTAGAATGGCAGCGATGGCGTGCTTATTTGCTGAAAATGTGCTAATAAATCTTACATTGGTTACTCTATACTTCCCTGCCTCTAAATTTATAAAATTTTAATCCAAAACCTTAGAGCCTAATAAACAGCCACGTAGGATGTTATAATTTCTCGACTATTTGGGAGCATCATGTAACAACCCATATTGGTAATTGCGGAACTGTGAAATGATAATTCTCGTGATCTTTGCTGTCAAGCAATCATCAGCACTTTGAAAAGGAAGGAAAAATTAAAACATACGGTAAGGGCATTTATCACATACCATCACATTCGGGGACGAGATTTGTTGTGTCAGCTTTAATGTGGAGCAGTAGGCCTATGTAATGCAGAGTATTTATATGTAATCACCATATTCAGATATGTTTGAGCAATGGCAAGGTTTCGCAATTTACAAATATTTAAAAACAAAATGTTGATTTTTACGGGAAAAGCAAAGTACTTCTACCCGGCCGTTTTGTTTCCTGAGTTTGTTTATTTCTTACGTTTGCACGGCCGACGCAGGAGCGAAAATTACAAATACATGTAATAAACCTTGCCGGAAGTCAATAAGATATTAGGTGACACAAACATGTTTTGTTATTGAACAGTCAAGGAAGGGTACTATATAGACTCACATTCGGCTCACCTTAGCGTGCAATATAAAGTCCTCATTGGTGCTTCCTATAACAAAACATTTTGAAGTTAATGATTGTTCTTGAAATTGCTCTATTTCATTGGAATTGTGCTACAGGATTTATGAATGGACGTTTTTCTAATGGCACAAGATTGAAGCCCATATTTCAAGTGCGAAATCCGTATACATCACTTTTAGCCACTTGCCCTGAAACACAAATTACCTTTACAATCAGAAGGCAGCCAAAAATATTGTAAGGTTAAAATTTCTTGGGAACAACGAGCATATTGCTTTTTCATGACTTGCTCATTTTTAGTAGAACCGACATATTTGGCATTTAAATGCGTGTCACCGGAAACAACGAAACAATTTTTTGGAGCAGAAGAATGCTACAGATTATCATCCGGGTAGGATAATAAGAAGTCATTAATGGTATTCATCTGATAGTGTCCCAAAGCAAAATGAATAGGCACATTGGTAGCGGAATAGCAAATGCATTCACTATACTGCAAGACTTGAGTAATGAATTTAAGTCGGTAGGGAACAAGGGATCGACAAGAGCTGTGTGCTTTCCACATATACATTACATTATATATGACATTTAGCGACCGTTATCTTTTCAGTCGGTTGAGGCATTACTTTATCTCGACAGCAAATGAGATGTCTCCTATCGGTATTGAACTTTTATTTGAGCAGCATACGAAATGTGTAGGTGTGCTTCACAAGCTATATTCATGGTACCGTGTGCAGCACTTGATCATAATATATGTTGACAACATATTACCTACTATCTTTCCGCGTATTTATTTTTTGAATCATTGCTTATTGTCTGAATTTATGCGATACGTGCTATAGTCAATGATCATTTCTTTCCTCGCCCGAAGTTGGACATCGTAAATACACAATGACAAGCATAAAAGCGACAGATGCTCTGCTGATGAAGATAACAGGATTCGTATATGCACGAAATAAAAGCTATTGAAATGGGGAGAGCGCAGGTGAAACTAACTGATAACGGAATTCCATCCCATCAGCTCAAGTAACATTTGTTTCAGGTTAACAACAGCAGAGTATTGCGTAACCCGTCAGCCATTTTACAACTTTGCATTTCATACTGCAGTCGTTACTCTGAAGCAGAATTGACCGCTTCTTAAATGCAAATAGTACTGAGTATCAAAATAAATTGAGAACTTGCAGTTTTCCACATCTAAATCCCTAATCTAATGCGCACGTTACGATACAAAAACCATTAGGCACTTATTACATTTCACCGTCAAATAAACCCGCCCACATTTAATCATGGATTCCGATCAGAAGCAACTAATAATGAAGCACTTGGGCAAACTGCTGTCTCTCACTGTTTGTGGTGTTGAATTTTTGGAAGTTTTTGAATCCATGCATATGTTAAGTAAAGAAGATATTGACATACTTAACGCGGCGGTAAGTCACACACTTTCCAAAATAATCATTTCATATATGTTAGTGACAAATAGTGTATTCGTTCCACAAAATTTGAAAACATTTCAGGGCAAGGACGGGGAATACAAAAAAACATTCAAATTCTATGACATCATCCAAACCAGGACGGGTTCATTTGACGTGCTTCTGAAAGCACTGTGGCACACTAAACAATCTGGGGCGTTTTACCTTTTGAACGGCACGCGTACGGTCCATGAATCACGTGCAGATAGGCCGGGCAGATTTTCAAAAAGTCCCACCTACATCTCTGATTTTTTAAACGCCAAGGACAAAACGGTTTTGATAGTGAACTCCACCGACTGTGTGCTTACCTGTGAACGAATTTGTGAGACGGTTAAAAACAGCAAATACTACACTTTCAATAGCATTTTAGAGTTTGTATCCACCCGAGAAGCGACTACAGATAATTCACGTCCTCTGCCCGTAGTCAACTGCGAGAAGGAAGACCTACTGTCTTGCATACACTTTCTTGATGAAGAACTAGAAAAAATGGTCATTGTTGGAAACCACGAGGGCGATGTTACGCACCAATCCCACTGTACATATGACGATAAGATTGAGTGGAATGACTTATCCAAAATCTTCCGGTACAATATCCAAAAGAAAATTGAATCTGAATTTGAACTAGATAGTGTTGAGTGTAGAAAAGTATTTGAAAATATTGAACATGATCTACTTATCCAAATCATTAAGAACGAACTCCCAACTCCCTCAAGCCTTTTTAAGGACACCATTCCCGATCTCATAAAGTACTATATTCCCAGAAAGCTCGTCACGAGAAACATCATTTCTGAAAAGATTTTCTCCAGCAGCAGCCCGGACGACGTGTTCCTTATCGAATGGGTCGAACGGCACCAGCTGAGTGAACTGGTCGGGAACAAGCCAACCAGTACTTCCAGCGAGGCTATCACACACAGTCTTGATTCTTCCACCAGCTTTGTAGTACTTGAAAACAGAAACCACTTTGACAAAATTGTCGCAAAATATCCCCATCGGGCAGTCCACCTGTTAAACTTTGACCAAGGAAAGCTCACTTGGCTTAAATCCTCCAGCAACATTCACACTATTCAATCACATATGGATACAGTCCAAGCCGTTCAAGACGACAATGTATTTCTAAACTCCTTCCTGGACAGTTCAACCAAAAGGAACGACCCCGTCGTAATTTCAGACTCACCAGGAATGGGAAAGTCCATTCTTCTGCATCAGTTTGCCAACCAATTGAGAAATCCAATGGATCCCAACTCGGTCGGGTTTGCTATTATCAGTGAACTCGTTGAACAAACCCGACAATATCAAAATGATCACAACCTGAATGATCATATTTCCCTTGCCCTCTCACAAATTCTCTGCCAGAACTCCATAGGCATTGCATACTTTCAAAGAAACAAACACAAACTATCAAACCTTCTCTTGGACGGCTTGGACGAGGTCAATGCAAATGATGTGAAGTTTGCATTCCGGCTACTTAAAATTGTCCGGGAAATACTTCCTGAAACAAGGCTTTGGATCACGACGCGACCGCACATGCTTTTTGAACTTGAGAGGTGTCTAAATGTTTTGGGATATCACATCCAATCGTTTGGAGAAGAGGATCAAATTAACTTCTTAACGACTTTTTGGGGACAAAATTTAGAAGAAGAAAGTGACTCAAATGAAGTTGATAATAAACTAGTGCATTTTGCTAAGGAGTGCCTTCGGACAGTTAAATCAAAACTGGATTCAGATATTGAAAAGGACATTGCCGGCATTCCACTGCAGTGCTTACTGATAGGTGAAGTGTTCAAAGATGAAGCCATTGAATACTGCACCAGTGAAAGTGCGGAGCTGCCAGCATTCATAGTCAATTCCGTTGCCGATCTATACAACCAATTAGTACACAAAAAGTTTCAAACATTCTTCAAAATATATGACAAAACTGATAATTTTGACACAGATGATTTGACAAAAGTTCACATTTACCATTCCTTAAAACTTTTATTCCCGGGTTATGTCGAAGTTTTTGCAGAGGAACTGAAACCACTCACATTGGGCTCCCAAGACATTTTCAATGTGGGAATAATAGAATCAAAATCGTTTCCACATATTCCACGATTTATACACAGAACATTTGCAGAGTATTTTGTAGCTACATTTCTACTTGACAGCCTACCGGAGAAATGGTGCGAAGAAAAGTCCAATTTCCTATTGGGTCACGTATTTGAAACCAAAGAGGCTTCCGTGAATGTGCGAAAGTATAGGCTGTCCACATCAGAGTTCATACATAGCGTCATTTGTTATTTTATTGACTCATACATCAGTATCGCCAAATTTAAGATAGCAAATGAATCTACAAAAGTGTCAATAATTAAAAATATTTGTGAGGCTTGCGCATTTGGGTCCTATACAAATATTTTCACCACACTCCTGTACATGGAAACAATTGAAGCTAAATTTGAATACATTTACTCGGAAAAGTTTTTGTTCCTGTGCACAGCTCGTGCAGGATTTGAAATGTCAAAAATAGTGTACAATACTTTTAAAACGATCCATCCGGACACACACTTTCCCAACATTTTGTTAGACGGCACCACACTGTTACATTTTGTAGTGATTGGCGGGAACTATACAATGTTTGAGCAATTGATTAACACGGGTTTTGGTAGCAGCATTAAAAACCGGGAAGGTAATTTCTCTACGTTGGTAGGCCAATGTGTTGAAGGTTCAATGGACGATAACAGAAAAGTAGTGCGCGACAAGTTGGAGATGCTAAAATTCCTGACCACCATTAACCCGGATCTCCTATACAACCGGGACGAAAATGGAAACTACCCGCTATTTTACCGCGTTAATGTAGAAATAGCGAAATTTCTTCTAACTGCAACCCCATACGAATACCAATTTAGTGACATCCATAGTTTTATCCATCGTTTGGCTCAATACTACAGCTGTCAAGACTTTTATCAAATTCTAAAATTAATTCGTGATGAAAAGGGACCAACTTATTTTTTGGCACTAAGGAATACAAAGTATAACTACAACATAATACTACACGCATTACTCCAACACATGGAGCCCGATGAAAAACTACTTGACTTAATTAAATCCGCAAATGTCAATTTCTTGCTCGTTGATAAGCATGAGTCCTCTTCTGCACTTGATATAGCAGTTAAGTACGGCAGAGGAGGCGAGTGTATAAAGTGGTTAGTTAAAAACGTGCCTTGGTCAAATGATCGGCTAAAAAAATCCTTCACCCTAGCAGTAAGATCCAAAAATGTTGCTGCGTTTAATGTCTTGCTTGAAGGAAAACACATTGATCCTGTTGCCGTCTATGACTTCCACGAACGAAACATGCTTCATGTTGTGCTTGAAGAATACCAGGAAAATTTCCTGGCAAGCTTCACCATGGCTGAGACACTAATTTCCAATGGTGTATCTGTGAATCAAAAAGACAAGAATGGGATAACACCTTTCGATACACTAATTCTTAAAAGAAGCATGGATAAAAAATGGTGGGAACTGTTGGAATTGTACGGATCACAACTTAATAGTGAATCAACTGATATGTACTATAACGTAGCTAGACATATTGTGGTTAATTGCGGTAAATATTGGTTAATCGGTGAACAACGACGTTTCACCGGCATGCTCGGAATAATTCTGAATAAAATAAAAGATATAAACCAAGTCGACTCCGACGGAGCAACGTTGATGCATTTGATATGGTCACGCGATGAGGACGGTACAGGAATTCGACACAAAATTTGGAAATTGTTTGCTGATAACTTAGCCAACATATTCATAGTGGATCATACCGGGGAAACTCCAATTTGCAAGTTGATGACATGGAACTCAGGTGGTGTATTGGGTGATAAATGCGAAGATTCCATAATATATTTGTTAGAAAAACTGTCAGCAATATCTGACAACGACGCAGTTGATAATGCGATGGTGCTTGCCGTCAGAACCAATCTCACTAGCCGCATTAGAATAGTATGTGAGTGGTACATTAAAAACATAAGCAAGCCTGTTAAATGGATAAGATCAAATTACAATAACAAACGCGTGACAATGTTAGATATGGCGTTGTTGAACCGTAATTTGGAGGTTTTGGTATATTTAGTAGACAAGCAGAAATGTGAAAATACACTGCAGAGATTTGGGGATACCTGGATACATGAATACATAAAGTTGTATAATTCAGTGGAAGGTAAATTATCACTTGCGTATAAAGGAACAGTTCATAGCATTCACAGGCGTGAGTTTGTGTTAATGAATATCCCAAGCTTTGTTAACTATTTGCTAAAATTAGGTGTAAGAATTAACGCGGTCGATGAACATGGTAATACGCCACTTAATGTGGCACTGACGGCACCAAAGTTGAACAATCTTCCGCACCAATTTGTCAACACTTTTGACATTGGAGCTTTATTAGACTGCGGAGCGGATGTGAACGTGGAAACGGCTGACCATCGAACGCCACTCATGCTTTCTCTGGATCTTCCGAGCTCTCTACTAATCAAGCACGTTTTCATTCTTCTCATTTCCAGAAACGCTGATCCAACGAAACAAGACTCAGACGGGAACACAGCGCTCCATCTTCTTCCAGAGAAAGTGGAAGCTGAAGATTTCTATGAAGTGGTACAATTCATGCTTGGTAGATGTTATGACGACATGTTTGTCAGACCAAATAAAAGCGGCATCACTCCAATTCAAATTGCTCGCAAACGATTTCAAGGTCATAGTGTACTTGAACTATTTCAGAATTTTGGCGTTTAAGTTGTACGTATATACTAAAATCATTTGTAAACGGTAAATCGACCATTCGGTAAATTGATAACGTAATTTGATAGTGGTGCCAGTCGTTCTCGACTATCCATGAATGTATTTATATTAACAGTCTTTGCATATTACTGACTAGAAACTTCTTCATTACAAATAGTCCCTACACTCTTTAAAGACATTGTAATCATAGTTAAAAGTTTATGATAGATAACTGTATTGATACATTAGATAACGTTTAATTATTCCGGTCTTACTGGTCATACCGTTTAATATACAACAATAAATTATGTTCCCACTAGTTCCCATCCAATTACAGTAGTTGTTACCATCGAATGCATGTAACATTTTTTTTCAGCAAACAATACTACTATCCATAATTATCATCTTGCATTTTGCGGTAATTATATTATTTTACTGTTTCAAAAATACTCCTAAAATTCAATTATACTAAATTCATCGGATATACTTAAGCATAATATTGGAGTAATGAGTATCACAACAAGACGGTCGTTGGTTTCTATATCCAACATTTTCTGAAACATGAATGAAATGTGGAAATTTAATTGGAACCAGTAGCTTCCCCAAATCGGTAGAGAGAGTAAGAGATAATTTGCACCTTAGTGTCCTTTCACTCTTATCACAACATAAGATCAACGTTAGTGCTGTTTGGAAGGAAGTCAGTTAGGATTAACTAACAGCGTGTTGGTTTAGATAACACCCAACATTACAGTTTTAAATCGAAAAGTTGTTGCTTTCTGCATCATTTCCAGTAACCACATATTCCAGGTTATGTTTGCAATATTTTTTCTGTTCTAGCCACCTACTTTCTTTATTAAAATCAGTTGACAGCTTCATCCATAGACATGCACACCCAGTGTCAAAATTATACATTCGGCGATTTTTGTTTACACTTAACTCTTCCATAAATTTATACGATCTGCTCTTCTTACCTAACAGTTTGGTCCTCAATTTTTTTGAAACAGGTGTTCAAATTATTCAGTAATGATCGCGTCCTTGCCACTTCGTGTCTCCAAATAAGCAGGAATAGATTTAACACCAGCAAATGACAAAAACACTGTTGGGTAAAATGTTTTGAAAATAATTTCGTTGCAGAAATCCCGCGGGCAGTTAATTTCTGCAAATGACGAACACGTTGTCTTATTATTGTTGTTTAATTTTCGTAACTGTTCCTTTACCTCCGTTATTGGTGCACTTTACTTTTATTTAGTTCGGGAGAAGGAAAACAGATCACCTGTAAGGACAGTACCATAGAGGCAACGGACAATTTCCACTGATGGGTTTTTTCAAACGGTTGGGAAATATGTAAATTCTCTCCGTCTCAAGTTGCCAAGTTCATTTAAATTTAAGGAGACAATTGGCTCTAGAACTATTTGATGAATCTATCTATTGAACAAATGAAACAGACCGAGCCATAGTAATTTATGACTGGATGCAAAATATTGCAAAATGCGCAATATGTATCTGAAGGATAATATCTTTATGCACATACGTACATTGTGTAACAACAATGTTGGCATTCCATTTTCCATCTTTTATTACGAGGGAACTCACAATAGAAGGCACACTTTACTAATTATTACATCTGTTTATATATTTTTTTCTAGAAGACTAGTTATTATCCCAACTTATATTAAACACGCTTTCCGTATTGACTTTAATATTAACCGCAGCGATTGGTACAATAAAAAGTTATATATTGAAATTGGAGAGCCTGAAATGTATAGCACCGTTACCCATCTGATAACCACAACCAAGCCATAACTATTAGTAATCGTAAGGTTTGATTGATTTAACATATGATTACTTCGTTTTTCATAATAAAGGATAATAAACCATTCAACATTTCCTACCTTCCTTGTTTCTCCTGGTGTCATAACAGTTTACTAAGCATTGGTTCCAAGTTATCCTTTCCGGAGTAAAATTTTTTAATTTGTTAATATAAATGTAGGCGGTCAAACGATGATGGTGAAAGGTGAAAATTGCGGGCATTAAACACCATTAACATCATGATGAACAGTGGCTTTTATTTTCTGGCGAACTTTGTTTGTTTTGTTTAATTTCACATCGTACATTTAGTTTCGATCTCTAGCGTACCGCGCACGGTATTGACCTGGAGAATAAATGTAGAAGGGCATGCTTGCGAAATTAACAACATTGGAGAATTTTATTTTCCAGAGTGATTTAAACTTATGTCGTGTTTCAAAAGACAACTAATAAGAATTTGGCGGATACGAATCGTTACAATTTGATATACAGAACAGCTTCTGGACACTAACAAATCGACACCACAATAATTGAAATTACACAAACAAAATTATCCAGCACAAATAGCACGGATCAAAATAGTTCTCCATTGGAAAGCGCGTTACTTTCTAAGGTTGTTAATACTTTGGGATGAAACCGAAAGTTATGGGTTTCGATGGCAGATGTATTCATCTATTTTGTCATTGAGTACAACACCGGAGGTGGAAAAAGTATAAGGGTTAAAAGTTTCCAAACCTTAAAAAAGTTTCAAAAATATACAAATTCGTGGCGTGATGTATATTCATACTTGTCCATTTTTTATTATAATCATGACCACCTTCTGGTCTGTCATGGCATTCCAGTGTAGCGTCTTCGTAACCTGTATCATAAAAATTGTTCATTTTGTTTCCAAACAAATCCCTACATTGAAAATTTTATTTTGCTTCTAACTCAACTTTATATAACATTGTAGATACATTTGCCGTTGATACTAAACAAAAGATAACAGTAATCCAAAGACACCTGTTCTTAAACCTGACTGAATGTTCTGCAAATGTGTGGAAACCGGTGTTCACATTGGACATAAAATGTCATCATTACCCTCGAAAACCCAGGATTGTAAAAGGGTTTGTGTTCCAAATTATGAAGCAGCAACACTTAGGTCGTAGATGAATGTGATCGGCTAGCTATTGATAGTTTTCAAAAACCTGAGTTTGGAAGCAACGCGATAGTAAACTTTAATTGTTTTTTTTGTTAATGGTTGTTATTATGATGGTGTCCACCTTCCATTCTGCCTTGACCTTACCCTTAAGTTCATTGATTATTACTGGATATCCTTAAAGTCCTCAATGATAACTACCCGTGAAATAAATAATGATCTGGCTTGATCGCCCGTTAAACTACGTCAAACTGAAAAGCAACCATATCAGATTATTCAGCTGTGATGATGCTTAATTTTTGTTGCCACCTCATTTACTTGGGAACGAACAAGGGAAAGCAATGTTCACCGATATGCTACCGTTCGGAGTGGACGTGAAAGCACTAAATGAGAAAATTGCCATTACTTTCAACTCGTTTTCAAGCATAGCTAAACGCCGGCAATGTAACTTCCTTCTAAATATATTTTTAAATTTATGTATATGCTGATCTTCCAGTTCTGTTAATGGGTTTGATTAGGATTTGAAAAAATATTACATTTTAAAATACACTATTTCCCTACTAAACTGCACATTTAAATATTTATCCAGATGGTTTGCTGACCTTTAAAAAACAACATAATTGATGCGGCTGCTTGTGCACCAATTTGGTATCTTGTATATTATGTACTTAGGGCATGCGATAATTTGTTAGACGTGGATTCCCCGATTGGCCAAAAACCTTAATTGCATATCGATAACTTTCATAGTAACGGGTTATTAGCTGGGACTACGGCCACAAATGTTTACCGTCCTCATTTCATTATCCCATGCTGCTTGTATTAACCATTCAAAATTTATGAACCCTTCATTCTACTAGATTTTACCGGAGCGACAATTACCTTAATGTATTTAGTGCGGTATGGTGGAAAATAGTGTTTCTACTTAATTAGAGTTTTTCATTCACTCTAATAGATATTTGGTGGCTGATGACATTAAGGTGTGAGAGTTGGTTTAGTATCGCAACATCTAATTTCACAAAGAAAGGATGAAAGTTGGACGCGATGTTAATCCCTTTCAAAGTGCATGCGAAAGATTCTGCCAACGGTCAATTTTCCGAGCAACATTACTTTCCTTGCATCGAGCTTGAAATAAATTTGAACTAAATGTAACTTTAGAAGTAAGCTATCATTAATTAATTAAGGCATTCCAGGAACGTGCTGGAATATTCATACAACATAGATGTTTTGCAGTAGAATACATCCCCGTATATCCCGACAGTCATGTTTCCATTGTTGTATCCGAATGGAAACCAGGCGGGAGTATACCAAATTTATGTGTTTTTACAAGAATAACGACTACAGATCAAAACAGCAATATGAGCAATTGAACGAACAGGTGTTTATAAATGGCGAAAGCGTGGAGAAAGTAAATGTTTTTAAATACTTGGGCGTAAATTTTGATAATACGCTATCTTTTAAATGTCATTCTAACCATGTAGACTCAAAGATAAGTAGTGCATTGGGAAGAATGTACACATTTACACGACTAATACCAAAAAACAAAATAAAAATATTTCTTTCTGCGTTTGTGTCTAGTATTGCTGATTACTGTATTACAGTTTGGGCTGTACAGACAGAACTTGAACTTAATACAATGCAAAACAAAATAAATCGATTCGTGTTTAGTATAGATAATGTTAGTCATAAGAGACAAAAACATGTATCACTTAATGATGTGAACGTAAGTTTAACAGAAATGAATTTGTTAACAATTCCAGAGCGTAGAAAAATGGCATTGCTTAAATTTGTTCACAAATTCAGACACAATAAAATGTTCGAAGGCTGGTTCATAAAAAGTCCACTTTCAACGAAATCATATCCACGTTTAATTGTACCAGAACCACCTTCCGAAAAGTATAAATCAAGTCTTAAATGGAATGGTATAAGTTTATGGAACGAAATAATGAGTAAAAAAGTGGTAGAAATTAGCAATGATATGGACCATTGTGACTTTAATGACAAGATTTATGAATATTTGTGTAAATATCGTAGTAACATTCTCAGTTAAAATTAGTTTGTTTTAAGGTTTTTATGTTTATGAACTATTTTAAATTAAGTTAAATTTAAGATAGCAAATGAATCTACAAAAGTGTCAATAATTAAAAATATTTGCGAAGCTTGCGCATTTGGGTCCTTTACCAATATTTTCACCACACTCCTGTACATGGAAACAGTTGAAGCTAATTTTGAATACATTTACTCGGAAAAGTTTTTGTTCCTGTGCACAGCTCGTGCAGGATTTGAAATGTCAAAAATAGTGTACAATACTTTTAAAACGCTCCATCCGGACACACACTTTCCCAACATTTTGTTAGACGGCACCACACTGCTACATTTTGTAGTGATTGGCGGGAACTATACAATGTTTGAGCAATTGATTAACACGGGTTTTGGTAACATCATTAAAAGCCGGGAAGGTAATTTCTCTACGTTGGTAGGTTAACCAATGTGTTGAAGGTTCAATGGACGATAACAGAAAAGTAGTGCGCGACAAGTTGGAGATGCTAAAATTCCTGACCACCATTAACCCGGATATCCTATACAACCGGGACGAAAATGGATACTACCCGCTATTTTACCGCGTTCATGTGGAAATAGCGAAATTTCTCCTAACTGCAACCCCATACGAATACCAATTTAGTGATATCCATAATTTTATCCATCGTTTGGCTCAATACTACAGCTGTCAAAACTTTTATCAAATCCTAAAATTAATTCGCGATGAAAAGGGACCAACTTATTTTTTGGCACTATGGAATACAAAGTATAACTACAACATAATACTACACGCATTACTCCAACACATGGAGCCAGATGAAAAGCTACTTGACTTAATTAAATCCGCAAATGTCAATTTCTTGCTCGTTGATAAGCATGAGTCCTCTTCTGCACTTGATATAGCAGTTAAGTACGGCAGAGGAGGCGAGTGTATAAAGTGGTTAGTTAAAAACGTGCCTTGGTCAAATGATCGGCTAAAAAAATCCTTCACCCTAGCAGTAAGATCCAAAAATGTTGCTGCGTTTAATGTCTTGCTTGAAGGAAAACACATTGATCCTGTTGCCGTCTATGACTTCCACGAACGAAACATGCTTCATGTTGTGCTTGAAGAATACCAGGAAAATTTCCTGGCAAGCTTCACCATGGCTGAGACACTAATTTCCAATGGTGTATCTGTGAATCAAAAAGACAAGAATGGGATAACACCTTTCGATACACTAATTCTTAAAAGAAGCATGGATAAAAAATGGTGGGAACTGTTGGAATTGTACGGATCACAACTTAATAGTGAATCAACTGATATGTACTATAACGTAGCTAGACATATTGTGGTTAATTGCGGTAAATATTGGTTAATCGGTGAACAACGACGTTTCACCGGCATGCTCGGAATAATTCTGAATAAAATAAAAGATATAAACCAAGTCGACTCCGACGGAGCAACGTTGATGCATTTGATATGGTCACGCGATGAGGACGGTACAGGAATTCGACACAAAATTTGGAAATTGTTTGCTGATAACTTAGCCAACATATTCATAGTGGATCATACCGGGGAAACTCCAATTTGCAAGTTGATGACATGGAACTCAGGTGGTGTATTGGGTGATAAATGCGAAGATTCCATAATATATTTGTTAGAAAAACTGTCAGCAATATCTGACAACGACGCAGTTGATAATGCGATGGTGCTTGCCGTCAGAACCAATCTCACTAGCCGCATTAGAATAGTATGTGAGTGGTACATTAAAAACATAAGCAAGCCTGTTAAATGGATAAGATCAAATTACAATAACAAACGCGTGACAATGTTAGATATGGCGTTGTTGAACCGTAATTTGGAGGTTTTGGTATATTTAGTAGACAAGCAGAAATGTGAAAATACACTGCAGAGATTTGGGGATACCTGGATACATGAATACATAAAGTTGTATAATTCAGTGGAAGGTAAATTATCACTTGCGTATAAAGGAACAGTTCATAGCATTCACAGGCGTGAGTTTGTGTTAATGAATATCCCAAGCTTTGTTAACTATTTGCTAAAATTAGGTGTAAGAATTAACGCGGTCGATGAACATGGTAATACGCCACTTAATGTGGCACTGACGGCACCAAAGTTGAACAATCTTCCGCACCAATTTGTCAACACTTTTGACATTGGAGCTTTATTAGACTGCGGAGCGGATGTGAACGTGGAAACGGCTGACCATCGAACGCCACTCATGCTTTCTCTGGATCTTCCGAGCTCTCTACTAATCAAGCACGTTTTCATTCTTCTCATTTCCAGAAACGCTGATCCAACGAAACAAGACTCAGACGGGAACACAGCGCTCCATCTTCTTCCAGAGAAAGTGGAAGCTGAAGATTTCTATGAAGTGGTACAATTCATGCTTGGTAGATGTTATGACGACATGTTTGTCAGACCAAATAAAAGCGGCATCACTCCAATTCAAATTGCTCGCAAACGATTTCAAGGTCATAGTGTACTTGAACTATTTCAGAATTTTGGCGTTTAAGTTGTACGTATATACTAAAATCATTTGTAAACGGTAAATCGACCATTCGGTAAATTGATAACGTAATTTGATAGTGGTGCCAGTCGTTCTCGACTATCCATGAATGTATTTATATTAACAGTCTTTGCATATTACTGACTAGAAACTTCTTCATTACAAATAGTCCCTACACTCTTTAAAGACATTGTAATCATAGTTAAAAGTTTATGATAGATAACTGTATTGATACATTAGATAACGTTTAATTATTCCGGTCTTACTGGTCATACCGTTTAATATACAACAATAAATTATGTTCCCACTAGTTCCCATCCAATTACAGTAGTTGTTACCATCGAATGCATGTAACATTTTTTTCAGCAAACAATACTACTATCCATAATTATCATCTTGCATTTTGCGGTAATTATATTATTTTACTGTTTCAAAAATACTCCTAAAATTCAATTATACTAAATTCATCGGATATACTTAAGCATAATATTGGAGTAATGAGTATCACAACAAGACGGTCGTTGGTTTCTATATCCAACATTTTCTGAAACATGAATGAAATGTGGAAATTTAATTGGAACCAGTAGCTTCCCCAAATCGGTAGAGAGAGTAAGAGATAATTTGCACCTTAGTGTCCTTTCACTCTTATCACAACATAAGATCAACGTTAGTGCTGTTTGGAAGGAAGTCAGTTAGGATTAACTAACAGCGTGTTGGTTTAGATAACACCCAACATTACAGTTTTAAATCGAAAAGTTGTTGCTTTCTGCATCATTTCCAGTAACCACATATTCCAGGTTATGTTTGCAATATTTTTTCTGTTCTAGCCACCTACTTTCTTTATTAAAATCAGTTGACAGCTTCATCCATAGACATGCACACCCAGTGTCAAAATTATACATTCGGCGATTTTTGTTTACACTTAACTCTTCCATAAATTTATACGATCTGCTCTTCTTACCTAACAGTTTGGTCCTCAATTTTTTTGAAACAGGTGTTCAAATTATTCAGTAATGATCGCGTCCTTGCCACTTCGTGTCTCCAAATAAGCAGGAATAGATTTAACACCAGCAAATGACAAAAACACTGTTGGGTAAAATGTTTTGAAAATAATTTCGTTGCAGAAATCCCGCGGGCAGTTAATTTCTGCAAATGACGAACACGTTGTCTTATTATTGTTGTTTAATTTTCGTAACTGTTCCTTTACCTCCGTTATTGGTGCACTTTACTTTTATTTAGTTCGGGAGAAGGAAAACAGATCACCTGTAAGGACAGTACCATAGAGGCAACGGACAATTTCCACTGATGGGTTTTTTCAAACGGTTGGGAAATATGTAAATTCTCTCCGTCTCAAGTTGCCAAGTTCATTTAAATTTAAGGAGACAATTGGCTCTAGAACTATTTGATGAATCTATCTATTGAACAAATGAAACAGACCGAGCCATAGTAATTTATGACTGGATGCAAAATATTGCAAAATGCGCAATATGTATCTGAAGGATAATATCTTTATGCACATACGTACATTGTGTAACAACAATGTTGGCATTCCATTTCCATCTTTTATTACGAGGGAACTCACAATAGAAGGCACACTTTACTAATTATTACATCTGTTTATATATTTTTTTTCTAGAAGACTAGTTATTATCCCAACTTATATTAAACACGCTTTCCGTATTGACTTTAATATTAACCGCAGCGATTGGTACAATAAAAAGTTATATATTGAAATTGGAGAGCCTGAAATGTATAGCACCGTTACCCATCTGATAACCACAACCAAGCCATAACTATTAGTAATCGTAAGGTTTGATTGATTTAACATATGATTACTTCGTTTTTCATAATAAAGGATAATAAACCATTCAACATTTCCTACCTTCCTTGTTTCTCCTGGTGTCATAACAGTTTACTAAGCATTGGTTCCAAGTTATCCTTTCCGGAGTAAAATTTTTTAATTTGTTAATATAAATGTAGGCGGTCAAACGATGATGGTGAAAGGTGAAAATTGCGGGCATTAAACACCATTAACATCATGATGAACAGTGGCTTTTATTTTCTGGCGAACTTTGTTTGTTTTGTTTAATTTCACATCGTACATTTAGTTTCGATCTCTAGCGTACCGCGCACGGTATTGACCTGGAGAATAAATGTAGAAGGGCATGCTTGCGAAATTAACAACATTGGAGAATTTTATTTTCCAGAGTGATTTAAACTTATGTCGTGTTTCAAAAGACAACTAATAAGAATTTGGCGGATACGAATCGTTACAATTTGATATACAGAACAGCTTCTGGACACTAACAAATCGACACCACAATAATTGAAATTACACAAACAAAATTATCCAGCACAAATAGCACGGATCAAAATAGTTCTCCATTGGAAAGCGCGTTACTTTCT
>CM023199.3:879259-1080769 GCA_004115045.4 Sinella curviseta | reverse complement strand
CCGCACATATTATAATACAGTAAGCATTTATAGGGAAATGATTGTTCCTAGTAATACTCCTTACTTTAATCATTCTCGGTTTAAACTGGCCATAAATTTAGTATATAGAACAATTGTGTGAATGAATGTATTTAACCGATTAAGTGAATTGTTGCTGAATGGAAACTGTGAGGAGGGAAAACTTCAGCTATTTCTCAGGACAATACGAGTGGGAGGAGAAAGGGAAATGTAAAGAAGTAGGATGATTTATTATATACATATTTACTCTCAAGTCTGATATTGAAAATATGTATGAATGTCAACAACCTGTTTCATAGATATTGGACACCGGTCAGCTCGAAATTGGAACAGCCGCGAAAGTTACTAAAGAGATTTGTTGTTTCGGCAGCCCTCATAAATATTATATGTTTAAATTTCATTAAACAAAATAGTACGACGATTTCTTAAAGACAGCCGTACTTTAACCATTTTCATTTAATAATCCTAATTACATAACAACTCAGCATCACCTTGATGAGGCATCGAATTTATCTTCACAATTGGGTATAGACGTTCAAGACACCGTTGGAATCAACAATCCGGATAACCGCTTACTTTATATATTTAATTTGCGTTTCGTCGTCTCATATTTTCACTCCATAATTTCTTGGCGAACGTCGTCTTGCAAGGAAGTCGAATACAACATTTATCGATGTCGAAACAAAAACGAAACAGGCAAGGTCGTATACGTGTGCTTGTCAAATATGGACAAGTCTTAAAACGTAATTTACAATTGCGTCTGTCATGTATTTATCAAAAAAGTCATGTAGAGAATGGGGTTTTAAAAATGTAAATGGCTTATGGAGGTCATTGCGAAAGCCCAAACATTCTCAATGCATAAAATGCTTTCTTGTAAACGTATCAGCTACTTTCAATGTCGGACGAATCGCTAATAAGGCGAGGAATGTTCACAAAACTTGTATGCCGGTGTTATCAATTCTTATATTGCTAGCTTTAAAACAGTGACATTAATGACTGCAGATACTTACATGGGATATGTATACAGAAAAGTGTGGTTAGGCGCGAAAGTGTGGTTCGCTGACCGCGAAAATGGCGCCAGCGGTGCTATGTGGTACATTATAAGAATTATTTATTTGCACGGGTAATAATTATTATTAGAGAAAAACATTACTGTATGGAAACGATTAAATTGAAGCGGAATATCACGACAGACGCAAAGGCGAATCATATGATAATCATAAAAAAGATCAAGTATGAGCTTGACCACAAATACATTTTATCGCCTTTCGACAAAACAAAAATTCTGAAACTGTATTCTCTCCCTTTTATCCAACTGCCCAGAATAGTTTTGCAAGATTACAACCGTTTCTACTACTAATTTGTTATCTTTTCTTAACTTTTCTAAACAAATTTGAATGTTTTTGCAATTAATCCTTCGCGGCCTTAATTATAATGTACCTGCTTTGCTAGCAACTACACTGGCGATGAAAATGCAGATTGTGTCGTTCATACATATAAAGTTAGTTTATGTCGGAAAATATTACTTTTGCTTCAGAGATTCCACCATCACTTGAGGACTGTTGTAATGTTATCCTTTAATGCTGCTCATGATTATGACATAGGCTCGGCATCGGGATTTCTCATCAACGGGATGCATCAGGTGAAGAATATCCAGAATTCTTGGGAGTCTGCACTGTATGTTGCGGCATCCAGCATCATCGTTTGGGATGACTTCATCGTCAGTGTTAAAAACTTTAAGTCTAATTGGTGAACAATACTCTCGAAACTGGTTAACTAATCATAGACCTACAACAAGTTATAAAACCTGTTTTTAATAACACAGTGATGAAGAATCTGTGTACTTGTTGTCCATATTGAGTACCATATAACAACATGTTTAGCTCAAAAATATTTCCGAATATCCAAGAATTCAGTCGGTGATGATAATGGTCGGTGTCGTCGTAAAAACATAACATGGGCATTCCCCCCAGATTGCCGATTTCGAACGTCGTAATTTAATTGCGCACTTATTATTTGATGTGTTCAACTGATAACGACATATGGCTTTTAAACGCTATAACAATCCAGGTCAACGTTTTGTGACCAATATAGTTAAGTACTCGAAAAGCTCAACATAGTCATTTATTGAAACGTGTCGGTTTTCAACTTATAACAATGACTCCTAAATCCGCACCCAAAAATTAACCAACCTTCATTACTCATATAATGCACATAGATTTATAATAAAAGCAATTGCAAATATTTTAGGGGACCAATTCACATGTCCAGATGAACCAGACAATTGGGCCTGCTGGGCTGACAGATCGGATCGGGATTACAGTTGTGACGGTATGTATGAACAACCCATTGAATTATGGCGCAAATAAATTTGAAATAATTTGCATTAAGAGCTAATAAAAATTAGTGGAGCATATCCTTATATATCTCTGCAGATAGAGGTTGGACAAGATGCTGGCAGATCCTGCGGCGAGTGTGGCCTAAAATGGACTGCCATTGTTGTTCAACATGACGGATAACGATATAATTTTGTATAATACAACGTCAATAGTTGGACGTTACACTTCGGATAAAAAGTGTGAATTTAAGACATGGTTATGAATCACTAATACATTCGACCTTTTGACGTCCTTGAATAACGTTGGACCACACAAATATTGGACGGAACTTGTGCACATATAGAAATGGATAACGTGACAATTACTTCCAAATGCCACAGTATACCAGTAAACATTTACAATGCTACAAAAATTATACCGACAAACACAAATATAAAATACTCATTACTTTATTGATGCTCCGGTTTTATTGCGATGAAGAGTGGTGTTTTTCGAGTATACATTTTTATTGCTCTGATCATCAATTTATGTACCACAATGATCAGTGAACTCGATTTTAGAGACATAATAAGTAATATGCTTGCATATGAATGCACGCGCTAACAAATGCATAAAGGTGTAGTAAATCTTTTAGTGTTCCATAAAATTGTTCATTTTATTTCCACTGCATTTGTAATAAATGTTCATTACTAAATCGATGTGCTTGACGGATGATATTTCAAAAAGCCTCGGCATACTTGACAGTTCTGCATCACTCGTAACAGCCCACATCCACTTAAATGTGATTTACAAAAATAATGGTAACGTTCCAAAGATTTGAGTAGATTGACCAACCAAAAAATTGTGTTCTATGCCCATTTATGTTTTTACGTTAATCGAATAATAGTTACTAGATGCACTTCATTTTTTAGTACCGGTCAATGCTACTCTAAACTTCAATGTGACTTTCGTATAACATTTATTTGAACTTTATGTCGTTGCATCATATTCCTGATTACTGGCCAACTTGAACAGGTTGAACGATTGGCACGGCACGAATACTGTGAAGGTCTAATACGAAACAAGAATTCATATCCCGATATCCGTCAATGTGAAGATGAAGCAAAACGGAGTTATTGTCCAATAAAGCATGCTGGATCGTCAAGTATATAATTGCAACATGTAGCAGTAAAGAAATGAACAAAATCTATTTACGGGAATTTCGTGGGCTTAGTTTGTATGTTTATTATATCTGATAATATCATGTCTATAAATGGTTTACTATATTTAACACTACTTTTTTTACTACATAACTAACTTTGAGGATAAAGAATCTAATATATTTGTAATTATTCTGATTGATTGAATGAAATGAATTTGGTTTATCTGGTTTGGAATTATTGTCCATTTCTCTATCCTGGCACACTACTCCATTTGTGCATGAAACTACAAATCAAAGCACATTTATTTGGAACCTTGTTAGAATACAGGCAGCACAATTTTCATTTCGGATTTTAAGTTCTATTGTTTCTCAATCGTCATCCTTGGTATTATTGAAATCAGAGTGAAAAACGGGATTAATGAAATTTACAAGAGAAAATGAAACTAGTTGTTGAATGCAAATAATGTTGGCACGCTTGCTCGACAACGAGGACCTAACGACTATATGGACGCGATTGTCACACTACTGATTTTCTAGTATGTAGTAGCGGGGTGTTAGAGCAATCGGATGATATGCTCGATTATAATCATACATTTTTTGACACTTAATATTGCGAAATCAAATAGTATTCGGAGGGTTTGAAAGGTTCAGTGCATAGCCTGATAGTTAGGCTGCAGGCTACTTTTTTTGAAATTTACTCACAGGTCCTCGGAGAAATTTGCGTTTTCATCAGAAGTGTAATCCTCTGACATCATCAATGTTCAGAGGTGGGAAAGCAGGGTCGTAATTAAATTTAACATGAAATTTAATTAAATGGGGTTGCTAATCTCTCCCAGAAACTGTGATTCATAAATTCTTGGGAACTATGAAACCACAGTTGTTGAAAAATCAGTTGAAAATAGCAGCTTCTCATGTCGGGCTGATAACGATAAAACGCTGGTCGGGTTGGTACCGACCATTATGTAAAAGGACATGTCTTTTGCGACAAGCATTGTATTTTTATGTAAATTGGTATTATTGTATTTAAGCTTTCATCGGTAACCATAATTATTCGGCATCGGCATGGCTATCCTATAACAAATTTATAAATTTTGTTGGAACATCGAAACGGAAGTGTTTGCAACTGTGAATGAAAACAATTTAAGTGATAATCCTGGGCTTTTTAAAATTATTTGCTCAATTTTAGGGTTGAGAGCTTCCGTACCGCACAAAATCAGAATGAACCATCTTCAATCTGTATTTAATAATAACAATGAAACCTTGCCGCAATTTCAGAACGGCGGTAAACTATACAAAAGTATAAATATGTTTTATAATTTATTGTCAACTTTAACGCTGTTAATGCAGTCTCTTGACACACATCGAGTCGCTAGTAATACCAGGTCCGAAACATTCTCTACAGCCCCAAATTTCTTTTTCGGTCCCTTCGAATGCTTTTGAAATTGTTGAAGTTATTGTTTATCCCGCTATTGTCAGTTTGGAAATCCTTGTTGGCGTACGACGTTATTTTGTCCGTAACATCATTCTCAAAGGACTCACATTGGCAACAAACTTCAATATCGACCTTATTGTTACTTTTAGTTTTTACAAACATTGCTGACGTTGCATCATGTAATGTCTCGCTACGATGAAAACCGTATCATCTTTACTACGCCGCAGAGTATAGAAGAATTCAAAAGCTAAACATAAATACTTGAGGCAGAACAAAGCAAAACACATGCCTTTGTACGCGTGAAACATGACCGTAAATAATATTTTAGGTGTAACGAGAGAGTGAACAGAAATTTGAGAAGTTAACGGAAACGTGGGGACTGACAAATATTTCGTTAATAATTAAATCATTTTTTGCGAGAATGTGCACGCGGAACTATATAATACATTTTATATACTGAGCAGACAAAAACAAATTTGTAGAGCTATTTCTCTACTTAATTCAAGTGTGTCCATAAGGCTCAACGAACAGACATGAAAACACATTTTAACTTCTAGGCGGAAGGTTTCAACACCATTCGGAGAAGGTCGGCGACCACTGGAATTGGAATACATACATGGGTTCGTTCGTCACGTGTTCCCATATATTGTTCACGTTTCAGTTACAGCAATAATTTTCCGGAGAGAGAAAGTAAAAATAAAATTCGATTGCGCCATTTTATTTATTACAACCCACCTAAGAAAAATGGAGGTAAAATTCCAAAATGAATGGAAGTGGTTTTCCGAAAATGAAAATAATTGCAGTCATGTATTCGATGTTATATAAAAAGTGGTTATTGACAAATTAAATTACATTATGTAAAATGATGAGCATGGGTACTTTCATTTCATTGTATTTTCAACTTCGGAACGCTTTTGAAATAAAAACGGAGTCATGACTTGCCACAATCAAAGGAAATACAATGTGATGCATTAAGCGGCGGGCAAAATCTATGCTTTCTCAGACTGTAATATATGTTCAATTATGTATAAGTGGCAGCATAGCCTGTCAACTTTTTACTGAAAACCAGCCATTTATGCACTTTTGTTTTTTGTAGCTAGTAAAGTGGGACGACCATAAATATTCGTTGATCTGCTGTCTTTCCGAAATTCGCGATAAACATTAATTAAAACGGTTTGACGTATAAGTTCTTCCTGTGAGAAAAAACATTTCTCCCCAAGTGAACCTGTACATAGGGATCCCACGATTTAAATAAACAAACAATACGCCCATTGCTTCAATGAATTTAATTATGATATGTAGTATATGCACACATTTATTGGGACTAAATACAATTACAACTTTATTTTAAACTTACTCTGAGTTCAAATGGTGTCGGGGCGGCAGGAAAAAACCGTTCAAATGTTTATCAAGCTAACAACGCCAACTACCTAACGACAACTCTTACCGCAAAGAACCTGCAGCTATGTTTAAAACTGTTTAAGTGAGATCTGCAATAATCGGCGTCCTAGTTCTTGTGAAAGGTCATTGAGGAAATAAGATGGCTTCCCACCTTTACTGCAAATATTCGGTTGGTTTCCTCAGGATTACTACATTATTTTGAACAATATGCTACTCACTATGCAACCCATATCAAGCAACCCATATATCTGAAATGCAGCTTTTAAAAACAAAAGTGCAATCATGTAAACTAGATGATCAGTCTCTTAACTCAACATCCAATCGAGCATCATGTAAACCATTAGTTGAAATGTTCAACTCTACTGAAAGACTCTTCGATGATGATTGTGTTAATTTTTTTTTGAATTTCACATCTGTAAGCAGTGGATGAATTTAATTCAATGTTTGAATCAGTGGAGAATGAAAACTTGTGTAAATCCAGAAAATATTTATTTTTGACGGTTGCATTTCATAGTATCAGGCCATTAAAGAGATTTTCAGTCGCAGGGGGTAATTTCTTGCATTTGATTCAATTTTGGAGCGAAATTTGAGAGAGTGAGTTCCCTTAACCGTTAAAAGTGCTCATTCATATGTACAACGGACGACACAAACGAATCACCGAAAGCGGGTTGGTAATTTAGAATATTTAATCCAAATGATACATAATTTTATTGCAAAATTCATTAGAATTATTATTCCGCACAGCCGAACTAGCAGATTAGCTGAAAAATGCAAAGCCACCTTTTATGGTCAGTTCAAAATGCCATATGTTTTCTAACGTTATACATTATTTGTGTTTACATTTTGATCATTTGTCTTGAAACAATGCACGAGCTGAGCATATGCACTGCAGATATTGTTCTCGGTGATTGTCTCATTATCTTTTTCTGTACATATAAGTAAATACATTACGCAGATAATAGGGCCAGCACGACTCGGAAAATTATATCCCAATGTATGTGTGATTGCGACTATTGATTTTACCAGCCGCATCTACTCACTCCATTTCGTAGCCTGTGATAACCAATTGTAAATGCTTATCAAGGACGTGCTCCAGAATATCGGCTTTGAGTGCATCCCGATCAAAGTGTAGACCCTTTAGCTGTAAGTAAAAAAAACTTGAGGCATATAAAAAGCTTAGTGCCGAATGATCATCTCACTGATGCATTTACAAAACATGTGTAGAAGTGTAATCAATACGACATTATTACGTACCATGCCTAGCTGAGAAAGGACACACCTTGCGAAACACTGAACACAGGAAGCAAAGAGTGAGCAATAACAAGTAAATAATGAACCAATTAGTTAAGTATCTAGTTTCGCAATTAACAATTTCAATACCTTGTTTTTCGCGTTTTCAACATAACCTTCCGCTGAGTGCGGCATGTCCTCCTCACTCACTTAGTTTAATTAGCATAGCATTGAAGGCAAGGGAGAAATTAATTGGATGGTACAAAGTGTCGGCTCGAAAGTCTATGACGAAATTTTCTGGTACAAATGTTCAGAACACCGTGTAACCAAATAATTACAATAGCTTCAAGAGGACATTCGCCAACGGAATGACGGCGTGTAGGATCAGTACTTTATATCACATATTTGCTTTATTTTCCCAAGTCATGGGTGATCAAGCTGCACACTGATTTTCAAGTGCCGTTTTTGTCCATCAATTAATGCTGAAGGTTACACCAAATGATGTATATATTTTTGGAGTCCTGAGGTCAAGAGCAATCTAATGATATATTACACGTTGACCTCTGACCTCAGGGGGGGAACTTCCCCCCCCCCCCCCCGGGGTAAAACAAAATATAATTAGACAAAACCAAATATGCCATCTTATAGAGCATGAAAAGTTGTACCTGTGTGCAAATTTTGGTACATCTAGGGTAAACGTAGTGCAGATGGCGGAAATTTTAAGTTTCAAACTTAATTAATTCAAAAATTAATTCCTCCTCCGGGGGAGGGTAGAGGAGCCTAATTTCTTTTGCATTGGCTTCCCAGAGATTAAAGCTACAACCGACATTAATTTCAAAGTATGAATCGGTAGGAATCGTGAGATAATCGAATTTGAAATTCAATGCTATTTCATGTTTAAAAGTTAAATTAGGACAAATTCGTATTGGTTGACCCCCCTAAAAATGAAAATTCGTCGTATTGCTTTGATATCGAAAATATAGCTTTAATTAATGTCACCGGTTGAGTTAAGAAGATCATTCATGTCATTTGAGCTTATGAATAGATCTCAATAACAATTTGTCCGTGTTACACCCTTCCATCGAAATACTAGAAGATTGGATGACATTCGGTTGTACCGATTACAGTTACAGCTCTACTCTAGCAATAAATGCCAGACAAATATTCAATGAATGTCCCTATTGTTATCATCTACACGCAACTTCTGTTAAGTTTTGGTTAAAACATATAATACCATTTATTGCGTGAAACGTCTTCGGCAAATTTTAATTGGCTCTCATAATCAATTCTCTGCGGCGATATTCTTTGTAAGTTACATTTTGTAACCTGACATGAATTTGTCAACGATCATATTCGTTGGGAAAGGCAAACAACATCCATCCAGAAACCAGGGGAGTTTATCAGACGGAAGGAATGGATTCATTTGTTTAATATGTGTTGCGGCCTTCACAGGGTAAATAATTAATGGAACGAACGAAGCTGATAAGAACACAAATTAATTCATTTTATTTATTTATTAACAGGTTACCTGATGACAGCAAAATACTTAATGTTTTATTTACTTACCTACAGGAAGATAATTATAATTTTGGATCACAGCAAGACTTATCAATTAATTAAACGGTCTTCATTGCAGTTGCGAGTTTCCTACATCCTTACTGCTTTGGGACTGGGCGGAGCTGGACGCCTTACGCATTGGTGGAAGGACACCGACAAGTCGCTCCCACCGGGGTGGAGGAAAATGGCAAGTTTCCTCCACTCAATTGGTTTGCTAATTTGGTGGTGGTGGGAGGACACTGACAAGTCGCTCCCACCGGGGTGGAGGAAAATGACAAGTTTCCTCCACTCTATAGGTTTGCTAATTTGGTGGTGGTGGGAGGACACTGACAAGTCGCTCCCACCGGGGTGGAGGAAAATGGCAAGTTTCCTCCACTCTATTGATTTGCTAATTTGGTGGTGGTGGGAGGACACTGACAAGTCGCTCCCACCGGGGTGGAGGAAAATGACAAGTTTCCTCCACTCTATAGGTTTGCTAATTTGGTGGTGGTGGGAGGACACTGACAAGTCGCTCCCACCGGGGTGGAGGAAAATGACAAGTTTCCTCCACTCTATTGATTTGCTAATTTGGTGGTGGTGGGAGGACACTGACAAGTCGCTCCCACCGGGGTGGAGGAAAATGACAAGTTTCCTCCACTCTATAGGTTTGCTAATTTGGTGGTGGTGGGAGGACACTGACAAGTCGCTCCCACCGGGGTGGAGGAAAATGGCAAGTTTCCTCCACTCCAAATCTCGGGTAGGGAGGGGGCTTGACGCACCCCCTGCGAACTATCCAGGATAGCGGGGTGGGGGGGTTGAGGCGGCGTCCTCCCTTCCTGCGCCGTGGTCCGAAGGGCCCTGGGTGTTGAGGCGCTCCCTCTGGAGCATCTCTGCATCCTCGACCTTACCGCCGGTTCGGCGGACGCCTAATTGGTTCTTTTTTCTTTGCTGTTACCTAGGTAATAGCGGAGGAAAAACACCATAGGCCTCCGTTTGGGCTTCCGGGTGAGGGAGGGGAGATGTACTCCCTTGTGCCGGTACTCGAAGCGCCACGCCAACCTCGGTTGGCGAGGTCACAGTAGGGGAGGCCCCCGAGGCGGTTGGGAGCGAGGGTGGAAAGAAGCTCCAGACCCCATATTCCCTATCCGTATCTCTGTTTTGGGCGGGTTGAGGGATTTCTGTATCCCTAATTAATTAAAAAATTAAGCTAGGGTGGCCCCAATTTTTCATTTAATTAGGTTAGCCCTAACCTAATTAATGCCCTGCCGTAGCAGCGCATGCGTCTGAGAATGCGTTTCCACATCAGCTGCGTGTAGCGCTAGGGTTTGTTATCTACCAAGAAGACTGAGTTCAGAACACAGTAGGTAGAATGACGGGATATCTTTCATTTCCTCATTATAAGACATAGAATAGTTGTAGAATTTATTTTAAAGTTGTCTAAAATTTTGGGATCTTGTTCAATTTTTCAATTGTTAAGACAATAGTAAATATATTTGAGGGTACTCGATTTTAATAGTACTGTTTCCAAACTTGCTGGTTCTAATACTCAAATTTTACCATAATAACTGTTTACAATAACAACATTGATTGTTTGTTCTAAAATGTTGTTTGTTTTATAATTTCAGAGTGAATGATGTGGAGTCCGAAGACGCCAAAAAGCCCCTTCGATTTTTTGACCAAACTTCTTGGATTTTCTTCTCCCTAAGACGGTAACAGTTACGGGAAGGGGCCGCCCTCGATAGCCTTTATGGTAAAACCCCGTATTTAAACTGTTATCACGAGGGCAACGGGGGCGAGACACGATGGTGTCGGCAAAGTCCCACAGGGAACCGTTTAGACTGTCCTCTTATCATAATCATATGATAAGTGGGTATTCATTGATAAATTGTGTTCCCAGCCATGTGTCCCTTAGAAGTACGGCCGACTTCTAAGGTAACTAAAGACAAATGATCGGCATCATTTGCTTTTAGTTCGGTAAACAGAAATTACCAAATAATGGCCTTTTCCGTTTTCTAAAAAGTTTATTCAATTTCAGCAAAACAATAGCCATGGATTCGTCCTGTGAAAGTGCGGTGCGTAAATTTAAGTTGCTACGGGCTGACATAGCCAAGTTAATGATTAAACAGGGACAGAAGCATTGTGAGCTAAGGGATGTTGTTATCCAAGAAACAATCAAGTTTGTAGAAGCAAAAATTGGCATACAAATAAACGATTTAATTAGAAGTGAAATTTGTGAAAAAGTAAAGAAACAATGGTACGCAATAAAGTCAAAATGGGAAGCGTCAAACGGCACATATGATCGTTTGTTTGTTGGTCAGGCATCGTGGCTGCAGTGGGAAGTGCACGAGGTTGTTGTGGAAGATTTATCACATTGTGATCCATCCATTTGTGATGATTCTGTGGGCGCTAATGATGACCTCGTTGCAATTGATGAAATCAATATTCCACACTGTAGCCGAAACCCAGGAAGGCCGACCACGCCATTTGATGATGCAGGGCGTACAGCCAGATATAACAAAATTAACGAGCTAAAGGACATTTTAAGCAATCAGCCTATTGAGTTAGTCTTACTTGCCCTTAAACAGCTTTCACGAGACAACCAAAACGACGACATGGTCACGATATTTCAGGAGGCGCTTACAGATTCCAAGAAAGCGGCAAGAGTCCTTAGACACGCGAAAGCAGAAGGAGAGTTAATTCCATATACCTCGGAGGAAGCACTATCCCTATGTATTGACGAAGACTTGTCTGTGTCGACATATAAAGCTTTGCGTGAGGGTGCTCTTGATAAACACTGCTCTATTTTCCCTCCTTATACTCATCTCCTAGAAGCCAAAAAATTCTGCAGGCCATTAGAGAAGCCTATTTTCAAGGACGGCGAAGCCTCAATATCTCTACAAGGTCTTTTGGATCACACTGCGGATAGAATCCTTTTGCTTCAAGAAAAAGTTATTACGGAGTACATGGAACGTTATAAGGTGCCTAAGCTTAGCCTGCAGCTTGACATTTCTTGGGGATACGACGGTAGTTCAAGTCATTCCAGATATAAGCAAACATCGACTGAACACATCGACGATAGTTATTTATTCGCAACTGTCATCATTCCACTTCGTTTAAGTTCACTCAGTCCAGAAGGCTTCTACCCGTGGATAAATCCTTCTCCTCAGTCAGTGCGATACTGCCGTCACCTTCATCTTCAAGTTTTAAAGGAATCCAAAGAACTTATTCTTTCTGAGCTGAAATATGAAAGCGATCAAGTTGTTCAACTTACTCCCTTCAAAAAGGATTTTACTGTCAACGGATCCATAGTCACAGTTGCTGTATCCTACAACACTTACTTGACCGTAATAGACGGTAAAGTTTTAAGCATAATTACAAACACACGATCGCAGCAAAGTTGTCCTATATGCAAATCTCCACCGTCTCAAATGAATCAAGTTTCATTCTCGAGAAGTTCCACCACTGAAGACAGTGCCAAAAAATCTGCACTTTCACATGGAATATCGCCCTTGCATTGTTGGATTCGGTGTCTTGATTTCTGCTTACACCTGTCATATAGAGATTGCGACGGAATTCGTAGCTGGCAAATAAACTCTGATGAAAAACGAAGAATTGCAAACGAAAAGAAAGCAAAAGTTCAAGACGCAATGCAATCAGAATTAGGTCTTCTTGTCGACATAGTAAAAGCAGGCGGCTGTGGCACGACAAATGACGGAAATACCGCAAGAAGAGCATTTAAGGAACATGAGAAGTTTGCAGAAATACTCGGTCTTCCAGCTTGGTTAACCAAGGATTTGCATATACTTCTTTGTGCGATTTCTACAGATCACTTGCTTAATTCAGCCGAATTTCAGCTATACTGTAACCAGTTTCTGGATAAATATCTTTTAGCCTTTCCGTGGTTTTACTTGCCGGTTACCGTCCACAAAATACTTTTCCATGGCGCAGAGATTATTGAGCAATCAAAGCTTCCGCTCGGAATGCTTAGCAAGCAAGCAGGCGAGTCAAGAAATAAACTTTACCGGCAATATCGTGAGTTCCACGCAAGAAAGACAAGTCGTAAGAACAACTTACAGGATGTTTTCAACCGCTCACTTGACTCATCGGATCCTGTACTTGCTGCATCATCTCGGATTGCCCGCAGAAGAAAGTCAGCAGTTTCGTTGCCAACAGAAGTCATCAAAATGTTAAAAACTCCTGAATTGCCAGTATTACCTGCGTCAGCCTTTACTGAAAACTTTAATGAAGCTTTAGATGACTCATTTTTACATTCCGAAATAGAGGAGGTGCTTTCTTTACAAGGTATACATCGTTTCGCGCTCACCAAAACAACCGAATATTGGAACAGCAAGCTTGGAAATGCTACCTGCACCTTAAGATTTAGATCTGTCATTTCGATACTTTCATTGTACTGTTTATGAATCTAAAGTGTTAGACTGTAAATACGAAATTCAAGTGTTAGACTTTAAATGCGGAATTTAAGTGTTAGACTCTTAATACGAAATTGAAGTGTTACACTCTTATTCCGAAATTGAAGTGTTAGACTTATTGCACAATGTTACTTTTAGCCGACACGTCGAAATGGCTAGATTCTCGTAAGTCTACGTGTTTTAGTACATAATTTTATAACATTAAATCATCTATGTAAAAGATTTCAGATTTGACCTCTGACCTCTTACAGTATATTCAATATGTCCTTTAGTAATGCATTCTATATGCGTAAAACATCGCAGCACAATATTGATACCCATTAGTCCAGTTCTAACTGTTTTTAATTTTAGGGGGGTCGGTCGAGAATAATGTCTCCTAATTTTTGTATGCTGCAAGTGTTAATTTCAAATTCGATTATCTCACGATTCCTACCGATTCATACTTTGAAATTAATGTCGGTTGTAGCTTTAATCTCTGGGAAGCCAATGCAAAAGAAATTAGGCTCCCCTACCCTCCCCCGGAGGAGGAATTAATTTTTGAATTAATTAAGTTTGAAACTTAAAATTTCCGCCATCTGCACTACGTTTACCCTAGATGTACCAAAATTTGCACACAGGTACAACTTTTCATGCTCTATAAGATGGCATATTTGGTTTTGTCTAATTATATTTTGTTTTACCCCGGGGGGGAAGTTCCCCCCCTGAGGTCAGAGGTCAACGTGTAATATATCATTAGATTGCTCTTGACCTCAGGACTCCAAAAATATATACATCATTTGGTGTAACCTTCAGCATTAATTGATGGACAAAAACGGCACTTGAAAATCAGTGTGAGCTGGTGACCCATAACCTCTTGTAAGTAAGGAAGAAGCGAAGCTAAATACTCCAAGAGAAAACAGAAAGCAGTTAAAGTCAATCCAACTGCTTGTGTAACAAATATTTTAGAAATGTTTTCAGGGTACCCGCGTCCAGCTGTAACCGTTCAACTTACATAGTTGCAAACATCTTATTTTTATCAACTTGATTCTATAAGTAGCAATGTAGTACCGAAAACGATATCAGTTACAGAATTGCGAACGGAATAAAAAGAAAATTCATTAAACACACGTTAGGTAGTACAAATATTAATTTCGAAGTATCCTGTTGCATAAAAGTTTGCACAAAATTGTTCAATTGAACAAAGTCCTGCTCAAACGTACCAGGTGTGATGATTGCAATCATTTTCCATTATAGTTAAACATTACATTACGATATTACATTACTACATGGTGACACTAATAAAACTTAGCATATTTTAGCGAAAAATCCTGCATCGTGCTTGCTGGCAACATATAGGACAATAGCAGGCATTTCAAGAATACATCTTAGGACTGTACCTTTCTGTGAATTAAGATCACACAAAGAACGTCGTCGCATCAGTCGACGTGAAGCAGAACCAAATAGAAATTCAACAGCATTTGAGATACACATGTGCTTGTCTGACCTTCGGATATCTCTGCTGACAGTATACAAATTTACAGAATAAATACAGAACCCCACAAAACCAAATTGAGTCACCATAACTGCCGTCGCCATTCCCTTCCCGATTAATGTAAGTTGTCTCAGGGAAAAATGGCTGATATGATACCAGGTTTCCTAGATGAATTTCTTTCTAGTATTTCTATTTCCTTCTCATTGTCTTCATAAATAGAGATTGTGTGGTTGCCACGTATTATACATGACGTATAATATGTAATGTTGAAACATTTTAATCCAGTGATTGAAAAAAAAACTATGCTTTATAAACAACGTCTCTGCAAGAACACGAAAGAAGAAACGTTATTAATTTTGTGTTCCATTTTGCACTGGAACACTTCAATGGAACGCGAAACGAAATTAAGTGCACGAAAAAGTACAACACAATTTTTTAAGTTAGAATGTAATGGCTTGCCAGAGACTGCTTTTCTGTAGTCACAGTACGATGTTGACTGCGTGAAGGCCAGAAACAAAGTGAAGAAATATCTTAATATGTACAATCGAAATACAATACGAGGTTATTTCTACAAGTGTCAAAAACGATCGCACAAAACCATTACATTATTGAATATTACATGAACATCCGATACACATTTGAAAGGCCATCTCTAGAGTCAGCATTCATGAATGGTGAATTTTCGTTTGCACCGCCTGTACTACCTGTTCAATGTTGGAATTGAAATCCACTCGAAGTAGACGAACCAACTTTCGGGAGGTCAATACTCTTGTGACGTTACATCCTTTTGCTCCCATTATTAATATCAACGGCGGAAAAATCGGTGCATGAGGCAGATCTGCATTAGTCTTAGTATGTGTGTCAATTTACATGCAATGTCTTTTCGTAAACTACCTCGTGTTTTACCCATTTTGTTTTGCCTAATCAAATATGCCCACCTACTTATCAGAACACTCTTGTTATAAACTTGATAGCACGACCATGGTTTCCACTTTGGAAGCATATGTTTCGCCTCCATAAGAAACAGTATACATCCGAAACTAAGCGCGACACACATGCTTATAAGAATTGGAGCAAGCCGTTGTAAATCAATCTGGTCCATTGTAAATAAAAGTTGAAATGAATCATTCTCTTTATATTGAATCTTGGTTAAGCGTTGGTCTTCCTGTCGACTCCAGAGGTCCCATCGTTCCGTTAGACCACTCTGAAATATCCGTGCAAAGGAGGTCAGAATCCAATCCCTATTTACAGCGTACGCTTCGAAATACGAATTGTCCCTGTCAAGCATTTCCGGTAGCTTGAAGCAATCTACCTCATATTTGCTATCAGCCATTTTTACTACGCTAGCAATGTCCAGATTGACGTACTTCTTATCATTCCATTCTAGATAGGGTCCAAGCTTAAAATTCTGAATAAAATAGTTGTTTATTTCGTGGCAATGGAAACTTGTATTTAGCAATTGAAGTAATCCTTTATGTTTGAAGTCTCGAGAAAAATATTCTGTTGGAGGGTTACACGTACCGTCCTTGGATTTCTTGTAACTTATCTGGTAACCAGCAAGAAGAGATGATTCCAGTGATTCAAAGGGAATATTTGCCTCCGGAACAGATAGGATGCTAGTAATTCCATTTCCATAGAAATTTGTCCAAAATAGTCCTAAAATTTCAATCAGGAGAAATACTAGAAATCGCCTGCTCTTGTACGAAGAAAAGTAACCGACAAAGATCCCAATCAAATCAAGAACACTTCCTAAGAAAGTCTCATGTGTTCTAAATGTAGTGTTCCGTTCAATTATAAAAGCCACAATAATTATTGCAAACAATGTCAACCAGTTACTCCACGAAAATGGTTCAATCCAAACCCCTGCATCCAGACGAGAGTGTTGTTGAAAATGTTACAAGAGAATAGAATATGCTCATAATAGTTTGAATAGTAAAGCCCCGTTTTCCAATCCAAGAACTGAAACACAGTTTGACCATAGTCCGGCCGAACGATTTCGGGATTGAGATATTGACCAGTGTTTGAATCGTCGAACTGAAGCCATCTTGATGTAGGGCTAATGGTAATGTTGTGAATTCTCCTGATTTCAATTACGGACAATAGCTTAAAACTTGCGTGGCAGCTTCTGGGCACTTTTGCAAATCTTAGTGATTGGCGGAAGCATTTCAAGCGTGTGGTGGAATTATATGCATTCGGGTATAACGAGTCAGCCGCAAAGAAAACCTTAATTTTTCTTCTATTTCCTGACCAAAATGTTGTTTTATGAAATTCATGTGGATTCAAAATTTTGTGTTGTGTTCCGTCGTGGAACGGTAAACTTATGCTGTTGCAGTATCCATTACAAATTATGCTGTAATGAATGGTGGAGTGCATATCTGGTGGTATGTTCAGTACTATCTTCAATGCCGGGACATTTAAATCTTCTGTGGTGAAATGAATCACGTGATCCAGTATCGCTTCTGTTTCTGTTGCGAGAAATATGAATGCTGAACGCGTTTTCATTGACATTCGAGTAAACATTTCAAGTATTTTATTGTTACTCTGAGGAGACAAAAGTTGCGACAAAACTATGACGAAAGATTGAGTGTACCTTGTTGGAAACAAGGTAGTTTGAACACCGGAATAGGTTTCAAAAACCATTGATACTACATGTTGGCTCCTTTCTTCACAACCAAGTACTGGTGGCCACATAATTACTTCATGATTTGTATAAGTATTTGAATGCGCGTTCAGTAGTGTGTCAAGAAATGAATTGAATTGTTTAGATTTGCAAAGTGTTTCCACAAGTTCAGTTTCACCACCGTGTGCCGAGATTATAGAGACGATGTGCAAACAGAAAAAACATGATTGACTAAAGTTATCCGCAAACATGTTGGAAGACATGTAACACTGGAAGGTGGTAAAATATATTTTGACAGATACACAGGTGGCTTATATTTTCACTTCAACGGTAAGCAATCAAATAACACAAGTGCATGCACTGAGTGCTTCATAAGGATTGGGCATTGCTAGTAACCGTCTAGGTAGCTGACACGTGCCGGAAGTGGAAAATCGATTTTCAATATTATTATATGATTTTCTCGTTGTCTGGACTAAAATCGTGATACTGAGTTAACTACCGATAATCAATCTAGATATGTAAGTAAGGAATGTTTAAACTAATATACTGGACGAAACTGATTACACTGGTTAACTCAAATGGTCGTTATGACCGTATCGTTGATCGTAATAAGTAATTAATAATTTCAGTGCAGTGGTAATTTTCGTATTAAGTACGAAGTAGAATTATCGATACTCACAATCGGTCGATGCAAAAATTGGCATCTTAATAACCTAAATCGATTCACATACATTATTAGAAGGTTGTCTATAATTGGTTGTCTAATACATATGATCTCGTTGGAAGCGTGCCAATAATCCTCATGAGTCGATGAAACCGTGTTCACTACAATAACTTTATTAATCGTAATCAATTCGAGAGAATCAAATTTGTTTTAGTATTGCAATCAGAAACATAGTCGCGAAAGTAAAGTAAGAACACCGGCCTCTTGTACAGACAGCATTTCATATTAGCGACGCCAAGCCTAAACATTTCTTTTGGTCTTTGTTTTCAGACCAACTGTGTAATTCATAAATATTTTCTACGGGGGATTTAGCAAAGAGCAACATTTTTTGGGTGTAGGCCACGATTTACACGAGGATGCTAATATTTGGTGATATGTGAATAGGGTCTACTGAGAAACTACCTCATGCACAGATTCAGTGCCCAATCTGCATCAAACGTGTGTCCAGGTGTGATTTTACAAATTATCGTGCTTTCTTTCAATGGGCCTTAATATCTTTTAAACGGCTAAAGATAAATTCATGAAATTTTTTGTGGTGAATAACAAGTGTATAGTCAATTATAGTGTATATCGTGGTCTACGCCCAAAAACTGTTGCTCAAAGCGAATTTTATAACGAAAAAATTATCTAGAAAAGCCGTAAAACCTGAATAAATAACTACCGGAAACTTATTGTGTGATATTGAGACATTTGACAGTCACTAGGGAACTATTTCAAGTGAAGTCTGACAAGGGAAGGTTGTGTGGTGTAGAGAGCGCAGAGAGGAACCAGGATATGCACCAGAATAAGTTTTTTCTGCTGATTTTAATGGTATGTTTACTTTTTTGCACAAATGAAATTTGGAGTTTTTACGGGCATTTTATCCTTTACCTTCTACAAATGACTCCGTACGATGAACATGGGGTTAACAACAATAACTAGGGTGTTCACTATTTCCAACAATAATCGGCCAAAGTGTCCTTCCTTAAATACATTATTTAATTTTGATGATATGAGCATTATTAATGTGCCGCTGTTACGTAATGATTAACAAAAAATTTCCTGAAATTAAACTCGCAGTACCGTATGCTTGGTAATTATTCCCGCGATATTCCCATTTACTATTGGCGTGGTATTTTATATTATCACATGAATTTAATTTATTAAATAATCATTTCAGTCTTTAGTATACTTTATGGTATTTTTTCATGCCATCCACTTCCTAAACGTGGATATGCTTGAACGCGCCATCTGCACATTTTGACATTTCCGTCCATCTAGATCATTCAAACTCTAGTAACATTAGCTCCTGCAAACTGCTAAGTGCTAGGGGATATTTCGTTAATTTGTTTGTATTAGCTGTACGTTAAATATCTTCCTGTCAGAATAATTAACGAATACAATAGGCGCAATTTTATAGATAATTTTTGGACAAAATGAACACCCTGGAACTCTGAGATTAGTACATGTTCCGCTTACAGACTCATTTGTGGAAGGTAAAGGATAAAATACCCATAAAATCTACAAATTTCATTTGTGCAAAAAAGTAAATATACCGTTAGAATCAGCAGAAAAAACTGATTCTGGGGCATATCCTGGTTCCTCTCTGCGCTCTCTACACCATACAACCTTCCCTTGTGAGTGTTGATGACTGAGATATGATTTTATATCAAATCTGGTACGCTGATTACGAATTCGCGATTAGTTTTTTGTTAAACTTACAAGCGAACGCTGGGAGGTGTTTTTTGCAATTTTTTATCTCTCTTAACATGGGTCAAATGGTATATGTTTATACTATAAAGAGGCCGTAGATTTTGAATCTGACGTTCATTCTTGTATGCGATCAATTATATGCTCAGAATCCACGTGTTACGGCTTAAATAAAAGAGGTGGATCAAATTTGACTTCAAAGTATTCTGCCCTATAAATTATGTATAAATCAGTGCTTTTCGACAAACTGCTGGTAAGTTTTGAAAACACATGTATTTAAATGGCCAGCATTAAATTTTGATTTTTACAAAAGACGAACATCAGAATCGTGATCAGTGTAGTCGATTTAGTATAAAAACATGTTTTTCATTTGAGTAGGTATTTACAAAACCGGAAGGTCATATCTGAGCATGATAGAAACAATTCGCCTTCCGCACAGCAAGGAAGTATTCATATGTGGAAACTCGTAGGTCACTTGGTTTGACCTCTGACCCGTCATTGACGGGACAGTGGGTCAATATGTCTGAAAAAGTGGTCACGGCAGATCCGCTCTACAGTACACATTACTGGAGATAGCGGCCCAAACTTCCCTGCATTGGAATTAGCATGAAAATTCTAAGTAGTACTTCTCTTCGTTTTTCAAATTTTGTCATTTTTCTTAGAAAAAAATCGATTTGAAATATACGAAATTATTCCTTGGAGTTGTAGTTCTTAAATGTTTGAATATAAATATTTTAAGGTTCATATTTTCGAGTTCTGGCTTTCGTATGCTACAAATATATTCATTATTATTAGGAATCATGAGCAGGTATTCGCATGACCGGAAGGTCATATCTGAGCGGGGTGTATCGCTAAGCCACACTTTCAAAAAGCCACACTTTCAATAAGCCACACTTCAAAAAGCCGCACTGCAAAAACCACACTACTATAAATGTTGGATATTGAAATTAGAACTGCATGATTTGAGTTAGGTTAGGTTGGGATAGGTTCGGTTAGGTTCGGTTAGGCTAGGTTAGGTCAAAAAACTTGAAGAACATTCTTCTATATAGATTTTTTGTGTGGCTTTTTGAAGTGACTTATTGAAAGTGTGGCTTAGCGAATCGCTAATAGCGATAGCAACCATTCAATTCAACCTTGAAATGACCATACCTAGTCAGGCAAACCCAACACATGCATAGCTTCCAATAAAGCTCTCAGTAGACAATATTTCTGTTGACCGGCTCAAATTTTATGTAAGGGGTCACTCAGATTTTGTGTAAAGGGTCACTCAGATTTTGTGTAAGGGGTCACTCAGATTTTGTGTAAGGGGTCACTCAGATTTTGTGTAAGGGGTCACTCAGATTTTGTGTAAGGGGTCACTCAGATTTTGTGTAAGGGGTCACTCAGATTTTGTGTAAGGGGTCACTCAGATTTTGTGTAAGGGGTCACTCAGATTTTGTGTAAGGGGTCACTCAGATTTTGTGTAAGGGGTCACTCAGATTTTGGGTAAAGGGTCACTCAGATTTTGTGTAAGGGGTCACTCAGATTTTGGGTAAAGGGTCGCTCAGATTATATGTAAAGGGTCGCTCAGAATATGTGCAAAGGGTCGCTCAAATTTTATGTAAGGGGTCACTCAGATTTTGTGTAAAGGGTCACTCAGATTTTGTGTAAGGGGTCACTCAGATTTTGTGTAAGGGGTCACTCAGATTTTGTGTAAGGGGTCACTCAGATTTTGTGTAAGGGGTCACTCAGATTTTGTGTAAGGGGTCACTCAGATTTTGTGTAAGGGGTCACTCAGATTTTGTGTAAGGGGTCACTCAGATTTTGTGTACGGGGTCACTCAGATTTTGGGTAAGGGGTCACTCAGATTTTGGGTAAAGGGTCACTCAGATTTTGTGTAAGGGGTCACTCAGATTTTGGGTAAAGGGTCACTCAGATTTTGTGTAAGGGGTCACTCAGATTTTGGGTAAAGGGTCGCTCAGATTATATGTAAAGGGTCGCTCAGAATATGTGCAAAGGGTCGCTCAAATTTTATGTAAGGGGTCACTCAGATTTTGTGTAAGGGGTCACTCAGATTTTGTGTAAGGGGTCACTCAGATTTTGTGTAAGGGGTCACTCAGATTTTGTGTAAGGGGTCACTCAGATTTTGTGTAAGGGGTCACTCAGATTTTGTGTAAGGGGTCACTCAGATTTTGTGTAAGGGGTCACTCAGATTTTGTGTAAGGGGTCACTCAGATTTTGTGTAAGGGGTCACTCAGATTTTGGTAAAGGGGTCGCTCAGATATGTGTAAAGGGTCGCTCAGATTTTATGTAAGGTGTCACTCAGATTTTGTGTAAAGGGGTCGCTCTGATTTTGTGTTAGGGGTCACTCAGATTTTGTGTAAGGGGTCACTCAGATTTTGTGTAAGGGGTCACTCAGATTTTGTGTAAGGGGTCACTCAGATTTTGTGTAAGGGGTCACTCAGATTTTGTGTAAGGGGTCACTCAGATTTTGTGTAAGGGGTCACTCAGATTTTGTGTAAGGGGTCACTCAGATTTTGGTAAGGGGTCACTCAGATTTTGTGTAAGGGGTCACTCAGATTTTGTGTAAGGGGTCACTCAGATTTTGTGTAAGGGGTCACTCAGATTTTGTGTAAGGGGTCACTCAGATTTTGTGTAAGGGGTCACTCAGATTTTGTGTAAGGGGTCACTCAGATTTTGTGTAAGGGGTCACTCAGATTTTGTGTAAGGGGTCACTCAGATTTTGTGTAAGGGGTCACTCAGATTTTGGGTAAGGGGTCACTCAGATTTTGTGTAAGGGGTCACTCAGATTTTGTGTAAGGGGTCACTCAGATTTTGTGTAAGGGGTCACTCAGATTTTGTGTAAGGGGTCACTCAGATTTGTGTAAGGGGTCACTCAGATTTTGTGTAAGGGGTCACTCAGATTTTGTGTAAGGGGTCACTCAGATTTTGTGTAAGGGGTCACTCAGATTTTGTGTAAGGGGTCACTCAGATTTTGGGTAAGGGGTCACTCAGATTTTGTGTAAGGGGTCACTCAGATTTTGGGTAAGGGGTCACTCAGATTTTGTGTAAGGGGTCACTCAGATTTTGGGTAAAGGGTCACTCAGATTTTGTGTAAGGGGTCACTCAGATTTTGGGTAAGGGGTCACTCAGATTTTGGGTAAAGGGTCACTCAGATTTTGTGTAAGGGGTCACTCAGATTTTGGGTAAAGGGTCACTCAGATTTTGTGTAAGGGGTCACTCAGATTTTGGGTAAAGGGTCGCTCAGATTATATGTAAAGGGTCGCTCAGAATATGTGCAAAGGGTCGCTCAAATTTTATGTAAGGGGTCACTCAGATTTTGTGTAAGGGGTCACTCAGATTTTGTGTAAGGGGTCACTCAGATTTTGGGTAAAGGGTCACTCAGATTTTGTGTAAGGGGTCACTCAGATTTTGGGTAAAGGGTCGCTCAGATTATATGTAAAGGGTCGCTCAGAATATGTGCAAAGGGTCGCTCAAATTTTATGTAAGGTGTCACTCAGATTTTGTGTAAAGGGGTCGCTCTGATAATGAACGTCAAAAAATGATCGTCAAAAAATGAACGCAAATAATGTACTTTGCGCCTCTGTCTCTGGATGTCATTTAATGTCGTTTGCTGTTATTTGATGTCAGTTAATAGTGCCCTTTAGATTTTTTATCTGTTTCAGCTACGTATTTTCCATCATGGTTTAACATGACTAGTTACATGTGCTTACGGCACGGCAAGATGGCTCTAAGCTTCCAGATTTAGTACGTTAGCAACTTTTGAATCTAACATGTTAACATGCTAATCTTCGTAACATCTAACCTAAACTAACCTTTTCCATCTACAAAAAGACACTTACTACCTGCGCATTAATTTAAGTCGCATATTCTACATTTCTACTTGAGTGCGGGAAAGTTAACGCTTTTATCAGCAATTCGAATATCATGACTTTCATATGTTTGTTCGAAAAGTACAATCAAATGAAGTGAAAAGCTATTGGATAAGGAACTAAATGGTGTGCCTAAAAATTAAATTAAATCATGTAATATTCAATAGTTCTGCTGTCCATCAAACATTTCCAGATGATAGTGATTCTTTACAATTTAGGAACAGTTTCGCTAATGATTTATTCGCTCAGCACCTTCTTCCTTTTCTTTGATATATGTTGTCATATATCAAAACTCGATTTTAACAAAACATTGCTCCACTTTTGAAGACCAAAAAGCAATACCCCTAAAGTATTGTTTTAAAATAAATGCGGCTCTTGATAAATGACGAGAAATATGATCCGACTATAATAAACAGAGACAAAAAAAATAAAATCCATATCGCAGTATTCTCTTCTTTCGAACGCTAGTGTTTTTTAAAGAAGCCCTTTGTGACTATGTTCAGATTTTGATAATTATTATGAAATTGATACATAATTTTTTTGCGGTATATCGTCAAGTTATAGACAATTTATAAATTAGTCGCATATAGTTTCCGCCACTTAACCTGAGTTTCATATTACGTTCCAAGGGTAAGGAAATCTTCCTCACGTCGCTCATGTAAACAATGGAGTATTAGTATTACGATTCAGATTTATACAAAGAATTTTATGCTATTAAGTGTACAATTAAGACACTGGTTTTGTTCAATTTTTGCATATTTTCCGTGAAGTAGTTACCACATTTGCTGCGCAGCAATTTGTTGTTCTATGGAGGGCCAGTGGTAATTATAGGAAAGACAACGCTACTCAGAGAAATATTCAAATCTCAGGCTTATGCAAAATTGCAAATCTTATGGTATAGTTTATACAATAATCAATCATAATTATTGGAATAGATAGAAATGTCACGTGTCAGCAAATTGTATATATACACATTTCAAAAGATTAATGTCCTCAGTTACCTAGTCGTCTGGATTGGCTAAAAACGGATTGATAAATGGAGACAATTGTCTGAGGTATCTATAATATTTTTAATCTGGAAGGTCGGAAAGAATTCAAGATGCATCATGCGAGTAATCTAAACTTGTCTAATAGATCCAGCGATACAACCATCTGTTTAACTGTCGGTTGTTGCGGTGTCGGTTTAATGCTGTTAAATTATCACAATTTTCTTGACGGCACGCTGTTAATAGATAATGTGTTTTATGGTGGTACTATGGAAAAACGAAATTTGACTTGCAGTTATTTGTTATTAATATAATATTTAGATTTTCGTATTACTCAAAATCTTAAATACTATAACTGTCAAGTCACCATAACCACAAATCAACAACCAAACAACCTACGTTGCTATGGAAAACGTATTGAGTACAATTGGCACCAAACAGCCTCATGGCGTATGTCTCTAAATAAACGCCCATGAAAACGTATTTTTACAGGAAATAATTTTTCAATTATATTATCTAGATTGATTGCAATAATTTTTTTTGCTTGGAAACGCTATTTCTGGTTTTATACCAACCTGGCCAAAAATATAACTACCATCGCCCTACTTACTGTATCCAATGTTTAAGTTAACACGGTTAAACTTAAATTTTAATGATCGAAAATAGTATGCGCCTCTTTGTCTCAAGCTGAAATTCTGCCCTTTACTTGATTGTGGATCATGTACATCCTTTTTCTTCTCACGTCCACTAATTTGAAAGGATGACAACTTTATCGACAAGGATTCAACGTTAAATCTCGACTGGCACTGATCCCACCAAAATATTGCAATATTTTGTGTTTTCTATGAAAACGTTAACGACAACCTCCTTTATTTATGATCCCTTGTATTATGTATTGGAACATTGATTTTCGCAATTCTGTCATATATTCTTTTAAACGTACCTTCAGATGTATGGATAAAAATAATAGTATTAGGAAGATCATAATGTAATGCATATGTCTAATGTACATTCAAGAATCAAAGTGGCAATCTATAGACAAGTAAATAGCAATATCGCATCCTATTAAAATATCAAAGCTGACCCTGTACCCTCTCATGTTGCACCCATAATTATTATTTTAACTGGTTATGTTCGACATGCAATATTCACCCACATTGTTATGGCAAATGTATGGCTTTCAATCGTACACAAACGTGATTTAAAATGCAATATGGAAACATAATCGTAAATATGTGAAGGATAAAGTGGGTGCAATACACCAAAATGGTTTGTCGAAAATATTAAAACCAATGGTAGAAGAAAGTCTTTACACAATAATTCAAATATTTTCAAAAGCTAGCAACAAAATCAATATTTTTAGGACCTGAGTTGTTTTTTCTGTCCTTTCCGGACACGACAAAGTCAACGACGAACCACGAAACATGATGGTTCATGTGCAACCTTTCTTCGTCTTGATGGCGTTAGGGTGGTGCAGATAGGATAAATGTTTATACCATTCAAGCTGCCAGGCCGGCTGTGGGGAAAGTCACTTCTGTTCTAAGACAGTTTTAATGTACACTAGAAAATCCCGTCCTTAATAAGGACGCTCAAACTCAACAATTATAATATTTTTTTCAAAATACCGATATGGAAATCATTTCAATAAATTAGTGTCACTCACCGCAGCATAAACTTTTTACAGATACATTGGAACGAAACGTTTGTTAAGTGGTTGTGTCCGTTTGTAGTAATAGATGAAATGCGTGACCTTTACCCCAATTACCATGTCAGAGGCATTTAATATTAGTATTCAACTTCTAAACTGCGGTTAGTTATCATGGTGCAACAATGGAGGAATGCAATACCATCGTATTCTTTGATTTTTACTCAATTTTCAAACTTGACCTTTGACCTCAAATATCAAACATATTTCAAAGTTTGACATCTCCGATATTTGCTGGCATAATAATAGCATAGAAATCATCTTTAAATTTATAACTTTGACGCATAAAAAGTAAACATTTAAGTTTTTGACCTTTGACCTCAATTATTTATTTAACTGTTGTGTATTTCACAACGTCAACCCCTCACTGCACTCCGCCATTCAATTTGGAGTCGAATGACATATTGATCACCCGTGTGCGTTGAGAAATACAAAAGTTTTTAGCTGGACAAACGAATTCCAATTTGTGTATTAATAATATAGATTACCACTGATATTTATCATGGACGCAATTACTGGGGGGGCAGGGGGGGACATTGTCCCCCCCCCCCTGAAATTTGGGATTCATGAGAAAAAATTCTGGGTATTCAAAAAATTGGCAATGTTTTGTTAAGTTCAAAGATTAAAAATTAGTCGAATAATTGCCCTTCGATCACATCAATACGTTCAATCTATGTTACAGTTATAAATAGTTGGAAGTCCGCGCAAGGCGTTTTACCGAAATCAGTTCAGTTTTTGCTCAAACATACTAAATATGTGGCTACGTATGTATGTGGCTCATATGTTTAACATAACGCGCAAACGTCTCATAGTACTCTCAGTAAGTTATTGAACAAAGACCCTGGTTTCCTTTAAGTGTTCTGTCTTATAAATTCGGCATTGAGTACGCAATTCAACAAACTATTATTAATTTCTAACGTATACTGTTATTAGGCGCGAACATTCGACGACGTTGTTTAGGTCGGAATAAATTTAAATCGGATCAATTACTGTTTATAATTTTAATCTTACAGAAATGTCCCGTCGGTCAACTTCATAATTTTAAAAAGCTTACGTTCACGCATTTCTTGAAATTCCATGTCCGTTTTACTTCCAGAAGAGACCTGGACGGTGACAATCAATTTAGTTATCAACCTTTGCTCCCAAGGCGTCTGTTCTTCAATTTATCTTGGGCCAAAAAATCCCTAAAAATTCCCAATGTTGTACTTATGTATACTATGAGCAAATTTTGGCAGATAAGTATTTGATGCAGCTACGTACAATCAAAGCAACTAATATGTCGTATGTTGAAAATGATTGTAAATGACCGAAGAACTAATGCAAGCATTTTATTGCCGTAGTACAAATATACTCTTTGACAGCTATATAATTTGTTGTATTATTCATAGTCTGTGCTCTGTTTTATTTTTCAGAGTATATTGATATAAATCTATTTGTGTTCGACACACTCCAGAATACTGTAGATGGAGGAAGTCACACATAGATTACCAGGCTCTGCTAATATTGATCACAGAGAATTGTCGCGAAATTAAATTTAAATATTTTCAAGCGACCACAATTAAACTAATTCGGGGAATTTGAAAATATGGTAACGGTAGTATGGAAGAGTTGCATCTTTTATAATTATAAAAGCAAGTCTAAGGAAAAATTTGCCATAATAACCCATAGGATATTTCATGTCAATAATCATTGACATGAAATCCTAATGAAAACTTTTCACGGGCATTCCAAGGTAATTTGAGGAAAATATTTTCAATGAAATTTCATGCAGGCTTCATTTCCACACGAAAGAAAATATCTTGTTGTCTGTCTCCTCAAAATAATTTCTTACATGACTTGTAAACGAAATTTGTAGCAAGAATCTTCAAAGAAATTTGTTGCGAGAATTGCAATCAAAATTTAATTGGAGACAAAAGAATATATATTCTAAAAGGAAGCAAATATATTGTATGATAAGAAACGAAAATTCAGAATTTTGAAATGCTGTAAATTTGATGTGTTGGAATTCTGAAGAATCTGTATGTAATTGTGACCAAAATGTCTTACGAATATGCCGATGGAGATTACCTGTAGAAAGTCTGAAGAAAATGTTCATCAAATGTGTAAATTATAGTTTATCACGGGCATTTTGTAAGGAATTGCATTCCGGTATTCTGAAACGAATATATATGAACAGTGAAGCCAAATATGATCATTCCAAATGCTGCAAACTTATCCTGATACTTTCGGCGGAATGTCATGAGCTTCTCCGGTACCCTCATAGAAAATCCCTACAGGTATTTTATGAAATATGTCAATTTGTTGGACGATTATCTTCCGGAAGATTGACGCTTGACACTTAAAAGCACATCGATTTTCAATATTTGCACTAATTATGTTCACGTATTCTACTACGATTATGAAATCCTGTTGGGTGTATTTCTTGCGAAATAAGAGACAGTTTCTTTTCCAATCATTTCATTGATTAGGAAATTATGAGTTGATAAAGTGAACGATATTACAAATGGTGTTGGGAAAAGAATACATACGTTATCGAGAACAGAATGACGGTGCTTGTGTCCAAACTGTTCCAAATAGAATCTGAATCTTGTGACTTGTGGGTGTGATCGTGAACTTGTGACAACACCAGAACGTAGCCAGTAAAACGGGAATGGTGTAATGATATGCGAAGCGAAACGACAGGAGATTTGACAACAATAATAACGGGCTTTTATTTTACTTTAATTGACAATTAACTAACAATTTTAACTGCGATTTTGCTAATAGACTTGACTCTCTAACTTGACAATAATTTAGCTGACGAAAACTATCCTGCTGACTTGACACGAATGAATGCACGCTGACTCTTGAACGTAACGCTAGTCGCGTGCATTTATAAATCTTAGGTAATAACATTTTGTCGGATTGACAACGCTGAAGGCGTTATTACAAACGCTTTTGACTACTTTTTCCCTAATATACTCCCACAAATTTTAACGATTACAATGATTAAAATTTACCTACAATCTACTCACTGATTACAATGTTCATTTTAAATCTTGCTTACAATTTACACTTTTAATTGAAAAAAGATTAGTCTTCATTGTTGCTGATCTCCAGAGGGTAAAGTCGCTGCACAGGTCTCAAAAACACTCCACTTGCTGTCTTCAACTTGACTAGGCGTACTTCCTTGTCTACTCCAGGAATGACTTCCACAACGATCCCCATAGGCCAAAGAATCCTTTTTTGATTGTCGCTTCCAATCAAAACAACATCTCCCACTTTGACCGTCCGGTATCCTTTCTTCGCCTTTCCATTTGAGATGAGCATGGCAAGGTACTCCTTCCGGAATCGGCTCCTCATCTCATCTCTACATGATTGCATATTGCGATAACAGGCAACAAGATGGCTTCGGTCTACTTGATCCACATCAGGTATATTTCCGGTAGAACAGTAGCTGATAAACTTGCTGGGCGTGAGCGGTACCAAGTCATCATCCTGCTCACTCACATAGGTCAAAGGACGACTGTTGACCACTGACTCCACATCACAAAGCAACGTTTGTAGTTCCTCGTTGGTAACCCTGGATGAGCCGAGAACAGAACGAAGCAGCTGTTTCACGATACCAATCATCCTTTCCCAGAATCCGCCCCACCAACAGGCAGTAGGAGGGTTAAACTTCCACTTGATTTCTTGAACTGTTGCTGTCTTGACTACTTCATTCCAATCCAGTTTCTTCAGGAGATTTCTGCATCCAACGAAGTTGAGTCCGTTGTCTGAATAGATGACGGAAGGTCTCCCACGTCGAGCCACAAATCGTCGTAGTGCCGCGATGAAAGTCTCCGTTGTGAGACTTGAACACAGTTCCAAGTGGATAGCACGGTATGTAGCACAAGTGAAAATTGCTATCCAAACTTTTTTCTTCCCTTTGGTCATCAGAGGGCCAGCCATATCCACTCCTGTTACTCCAAACGCCGGTCCAACATGAATCCTATCCTTCGGCAGTGGGCCTTCTGGAACTTGTACGGGTTGGGCTCGAAATCTTCTACACTTGGCACACGACTTGATGACACTGCGAATTGTTCGGCGACTGTGAAGGATCCAGTATTTTTGTCGTAGCTGTGTTTGCAACAACTGAGTTCCGGCATGACATGACATAATATGCTCCTCCCATATCAACTTGTGCACAACGGGATCCTTTGATGGGAGTACGATTGGACATGAGAACTCCCCTCCTTCCCCCGGGAAAAGTCTTGTTTTGAGCCGGATTAGTCCACCATTGTCTTCATAAACTTGCAGATTCTTCAACTTTATGTCACGAACTCCATCGAAGTTGACAGATTGAATGAGAAAAATTATCTTTCCTTGAGCATTCTTGAACTCCTCATAGCCAATCCATCCTGTCTTTACTTCTTGCTTCTTGTTGGAAATCCATTGGAGAAAACGACGTACATGCACAACAACACGGATCATTTTGTGGAAACTGGAAAACTTGTTGAGTCTGGCTAGGATATCACTCTTTTCAACGTTTATATGAGAAATGACAGTCCTCTTGAGTTCCTTATCCACTTCTTCACTGTTGACTGTCGTTTGGTCAGATGGCCAAAACTGAGGTTCTAACTTAAGCCAAGAAGGTCCCTCCCACCATGCGCTGTCTACCAAATAACGAATGCTGGCTCCACGGGAAGGAATATCAGCTGGGTTAAATTTACCGGGAACGTGTTTCCACTCCTCCACCTTGGTAAGCTGTCGGATTTCCTTGACTCGACCGGACACAAAAACTGACCAATTCTTGTCCCCTTTGATCCAAGCCAGTGCAGTAGTAGAATCCGTCCAGTATGTTATTGGAATGTCTGGAAAGTTGAGCATTTTCCTGAGTTTGTTAGCGAGACGAGCGCCACACAAACATCCAATTAGCTCCAAACGTGGAATAGTTGAATCCTTCATTGGGGCAACACGAGAACGAGCCATTACCAGTTGAACTTCAACTTGTCCGGGATAGCCACTCCTTAAAAATGCACACGTTGCGTAAGCAGAACTGGAAGCATCTTGGAAAAGGTGTAACGACCACGTATTTCGATCTTGATTTTCTGCTACACATCTTGGAATCTTGAGTAATGGCACATCTTCCAGCTGATGACACCAAACTTTAAACTTTTTATCCAATTCTTCAGGTAGCTCAGTATCCCATCCTGCTTTCAACTTGTATGAGGATTGTAACAACATTTTCGGGATAATGGTAAATGGACAGGTCATTCCAACAGGATCAAAAAGTGAGTGTGCAACAGAAAGAATCTTCCTTCTCGTCGTTGGGCCATCTTCAATCTTCCTAAAAGTTCCCGGTAAGTCACAGGCAAGAAAATCCGTCTTCAAATTCCAGGTGAGTCCAAGTACAGGAACTTGTTTTTCTTCACAAGATGGTCCAATTTCCCAACATCGTAGGTCCATTTGACAAGATGCTAGTAGCTTTGTCGCTTCTTCCTTGAATTTGTGAGCTTCTTCAATTGATGATAGCGAGACGACAGGAGATTTGACAACAATAATAACGGGCTTTTATTTTACTTTAATTGACAATTAACTAACAATTTTAACTGCGATTTTGCTAATAGACTTGACTCTCTAACTTGACAATAATTTAGCTGACGAAAACTATCCTGCTGACTTGACACGAATGAATGCACGCTGACTCTTGAACGTAACGCTAGTCGCGTGCATTTATAAATCTTAGGTAATAACATTTTGTCGGATTGACAACGCTGAAGGCGTTATTACAAACGCTTTTGACTACTTTTTCCCTAATATACGTATTTGAAATTGATCGTGATAAAGTGATAATGTTGAAGTGAGCAAATATAGAACAATTTGGTAGAGGTTCCAATTCTCTTTGTTAAATAAATTTTATCTACCGCATCGACAGATCGCGATGGCATAATGATCTTGTAAAATCTAAAAGGATAGATAAAGTTCAATGAACCAAAACTTAAGAATATGGCAATAGAATTTCGATGAGAATATGTGCGTTAACATCGACGATAATTTAAAATTTAAATGCTAAATACCAAATCGTAATGTAGAACGATAGTGTGGGATGGATAGCGGTTTTCCATGTGTGCGTTCGTAGCATCGTTTACAATCTAGGCTGTTTTCTAATAGTATTGAACGAAAACTGCCTAGACGCAGAAACCTGATTTTGCAGAATAATGACGCATTTGTCGGAAGTAGTTCTGACTATGCACATTGTCAAAAATCACTTTTTGTAATATGTGCACCCGTAATATTTGCTGTTTCAAGTTTTAACTGATATTCTCACAAAAATTCTTGGTTACAAAAAAATCGTGTACTAAAATGATTTAACTTTTTGAGCCGGTTGACTAGTAAGCTGTATCTCATTATGTTTGTGCACTTTATTTAAAAAGTATTCACTAAAGGAGACGTTCACTTAAATTTGCGTCCAGGCGTCAAAAGTTAGATTTGTTTATAATTTTTGAATTGTGTGGCTGAGTTCTTTTCGTCAGTTATGCGGTAAATAGTCGGTCCAGTCGGTCGGTAAATAGTGCGTTCTTAAGATCAAACCTTTTTAATGAGAGTGAAAGAGTTTTAACATCAAATGCGCTCTCTGTTAGGAAAGCTTTTATCAAGTATCAATTCTTATTAACTGATCACGAAATTATTGAATCTTATTAAAAGCTCCAAACTTAGCGCAAATAAGCATTCCACATTTCGTCGGCGTATTATTCGTGCCTTTCATTGTGTAAATAGGGCCGACGATTTCACCGCAAATATCGCACGTAAACTTCTAATATATCATTTAAACTTTTAGGTTGAACGCAGGTGATAATCGCCGGCCGATGAATGAGATAAAAGGCAAAATGTTGGCTAGATTCGGTAGTCAGTATTTATCAAGCGCATATTTAGGCGTTGTAATACAATAATATTCTGGGTAATTAGATTTAAAGACATGTTTTTGTATTACGTGTTTATACGGATTTGAGTGCAGTCAGGCTATGCACCTATACGCCTGAATTACTTAGATATCATATATAGTTAATATTGTCTTGTCCCCCCCAGATTTTCAGACGTTGTTGCGGCTATGTAGGTTTCAGTTCCACCAAACTGAAAATGCACATTTGCAGGAACAGGAAATAATATTGCCTTGTTCCACATAATCTTTCCACTGACAGCAAATGTGAGAATAGATGCGAGTAGCATGCTACGACGAAATGCTAGGATAAACAGTACTATGCGTTCCGAACGGTGCCACTACGGCATTTTTAATGCCATTTAATTAGCCAATTGAGTACAAAAGTAGCTTACATCTTCCTACAAGTTAGGAACCTCTTACATTTCAACGTTATCATACGTAGATACGATATTCTGGTTGATTCCATAGAAGTATGTATTTTGAGTATGTCATCGCATTATCACTTATACAAATGCATTTTATACGTATATCATAACAATTCACCAACGAGGAAATTATGAAGGGCGGTAAATTAGCAGTAAAACTCATTGGCCAAAACTTGTTGATGATAATATTCAGAAGAAGTGACATTGAGAATGTTATTTCAGAAGAAAATTAAGCAGTCGCACTTTGCACACTCCGAGTTCATTACGGAATATATCAAGTTGGAGCAATCATGAGGAGTGCATATTTATTGGGTGCGCTGAAACAAACCGTTTAAGTCATTCCTTCAGTATTTGCACCTTTTCTTTGTAAAAAATATTGCCGCAAAACTTGCCAGGGTTATTATCTTCTGGCTGGCTCACGTTTGGGTTCTTCGTACCACAGACAAATTTAATATCAGTGGTAATTGGAAACGTCAACACCAACGTCTTTGATCTTAATGTTCACTGAAACAACACGACAAGATGGTTTCCGCCGCCTTATTTCAGACGAATGACGCAAATTTCGTCTTGACACGAAACGTTCTGATATGAACTGATACGCCTGTTCTGGTACAGCTTGAGGGCTTCGGGGACCGCAACTTTGTCTGGCGAGGGTCCTAATTGCACAGAGGCTTGAGTAGTGTGAATCACAAGCTGCTCTCTCGCTTTCCACAAAGACTGAGATGGGGAGGGTTGCGGGTTTTCATGCTTCAAAGTTTCTTGAACGTTTTCGGGGGAAAGTGTCCGCGGTCGCCGAAATCGAACACGAGTGGCAGACTTTTGCCTCCTTCGTAGAACGGTTTCCTCCATATCAACAACCTATTTATAAAATATTAACGATTAAAATGCAATGACATTTCAATTTATCAACGACAATACAATTGCTAGGGCTATCGTCCCTATGGCCTGCGATTTATAATATTCGCATCCATTCAACTCTTTAACACAAAGTTCCAATTTTTACATAGAATTGAGCGCAATTAACTAAAAGTTTAATAAACTTGTACAGCCGAAGCACTAGGGATTTTAGCAGAGAACGTTTTTCGTGGTTACGATTTGGAATAAGGCGTGATCTTTTTGAGACTTACTGGTATGATCATATGGCGTCTGCGAAACCCACTGTCGCCAGTTTGAATCCGCCGATTGAGATTAAATTCGGCTATACATAAGATGACAGAAACCAAATACACAGTGCAAGCAATGACGAGAAAACCCAGGAAGCTGGGAAAGCGTAACTGATCACCATGATCCGTCACTGGATTTGGACTGGGATTTTTTAAAGTTAAGTTGAGATACAATTTGTACGATAAGCTTCTCCAAATCTCCCACCTCTCGGGCAATCCGCTTTGTTGAATTCGAAAGAAGGTTTGAAGCAACCAGTACCTGTTCACTGTGTATATTTCTGCAAAGAAATAGCTTTCCTTTAACGCATCTTTTAATAGTGCAAAGCATTGGGCCTTAGCGCTTCTAGCACTCAGTTTCACAATCCCAGCTTCGAAATACAACAACGAATTGTAAACATTGGTCGAAGCAGTTGGGAAAGCACATTTGTTCGTTAGATATTTTGGAATGTTGAGATGCAACCCGCTTTCATTTCTAATATCCACGAAGCTATGATTTAGAACATTCAACATGCCTCGTAATCGGAAATCAAATTCATATTGTGTCCACGGTCTGTCCAAATTAGAGTTGTCCCACAGAATACTGTAGCCGCCTTCGAGTAACGCCTTCACAGATTCAAACGGAGTTGGAGGGGTGTAGACAGTTAAAGTACTCACGATTCCGTTCGAGTACCAATTACATAGCAGGAATCCCAGACACTGAATTCCAACCAGAAACTTTATCTTGTCCCAATAAAATGGGACAGAATTCGTAACCAATGTACCAAACAAGTCCAGTAATCTTCTGCCTTTCGATATCCGGTTCAAAGGCACATGTTTTTTTGTAATGACAAAAGTAATCACAAATGTGCCGATAATCAGCAGCCACGAATCAAGAGAGAATGATTCCATCCACACCGACATCATGCCACCGTGCTTCATTTCCAAGGTATTCAGGCAGTAAATTAAAACATGTTTATAATTGCGAGAGTAGTAGAAGCTGGTATACGTCTGGTAGTAAGCGGAGAGGGTCACTTTGTCGTAGCCAGCATATCCTGCATCAATAATTATGTACTGTGCCATGTCATTGAAACTTTGACCGTGTTTCGTTTGTCCACCAACCACGTTAACGGAAATATTGTGAAGTTTTGCCAGTAACGTTACAGCCATTATATTGCTGCCGCAGTATTGAAAGTAGGAGAAATATTTTATCTTATAGGAATAAGTAGGAAAGTATATTGTCGCATGTGCTATCGCAAGTGTCGCAAGTGGGGTTGTCCTAAAGAGCTCATCAGTCTTTGCATTAGTCAATGTGAAAGCCACTTCGGTGTCAATTTTCCGATTGTTTGAATTTGCAAAATATGTTTTGTGGACTGTCAGTGGCGCTAAAAACAGCTCTGTTTTACTTCCATTATATATTGCAAGAGATTCTCGAGGGTTGCAATAAAAGTTGCAAATAATCATAGGATTCCATATTTCGGCGCCACTTGATCCGATGTGGAACATTACAAGCAGTTTCAGCGGTGGCAGATTTTGTATTTCTATATCAATTTTAGGTCTCGTTGAATCTCCGGTTGTACCACATTGAATATTGAGGAGGATGGAATGTGGGTGCATGAAAATATGCCTTAAGCTTAAATACAAATCACGCTGTCTGGTTTTGTTTTCGTTGATTTGAAACAGAACCACGTGAGATGGTTGAGTGTGTCGGAAAGGAAACCATCTGCCAACTGGAATCCTGTAGAATCTCCCGAATATCATGCAGCGAATGTTTACGGACTCGAAGCTCATTTCGTCATTTCCAAAAGAATTGAAAGAAATTTCAAACCGGTGGATGTTTTCGTTCAAGACCGAAAAAATCTCACTGAGAGCAACTTGTGACATTTCCCTTGTCAAATGTGTGACACTATCGGATCTGACATGCTTAAACGTAATTGCAAATACTATAAGAGAAACTAGAACTGGTTGGCCGACGGTGATGGGATAGGGTCCCATTTTTACTTTTAATCGATTAGGATAACGTTGATATGATACAATGTTTAATATCGTGCCCTACTTCGATCTTGTCACTAATCCGGACAGCGGTTGAGCAAATGTGTTCAAGCATGACCGCAACAACCGGGGGGGATGGGGGGATATTGTCCCCCCCTGGAATTTGGGTTGACCCAAAAATATTTTTATTTATGCAGGGGAATCGACGATTTCTACTAAAAGGTATACCCTTAAAATAAAAATCTTTGCTCGCTTCGCTCGCCTTTAAGATTCTCTATCAACATTTGGATCACATTCGTAGCATATTTGTCTCCTAGCTCTGGTCGGGTTGGCAGAAAACTATCAGATATTCTATTTCATTATAAGGAAAAGTATATTTAGGGTGTGAAACATAATACAAATCCCCGTTAGTAGTGTGCAGTACTGTATTGTGATCTTTTTTTGTTGAAAGACATCATTCAAATTCAAAGAGATAGAGGTCTACAATTTTTTAAATCGTTTCCACGCTAATGAAAATTCAATACAATGAACTAAATTGTTCTATAACTACCCATGCATGTTTCAAAATATTTCCGTTTGATGTTTGATACGTCTATATAAATTTTAGAAATTAGCTTTCCATGATTTGAAACAGTCTTTCATGAATTATTCCGCCTGTATTTGTGGCATCACCACTATAATATTATGGACAATATTCGGATATTTGGAACATGGAACAAAATAGCGAGGAATACTTTAACGATATATCAAAACACTTTTCTGGAAAAGTTGGAGATTCGTTGCATGATTTCTACGGAACATGTTCAAGCTAAATTGATGTAGGTTGTATACATCGTTACAAATTAAAACTGATGCGAAGAGAAAGTTTGAACTGAACTATACTAAAACTTATGTTCAACCAAACAGGTCATACTTGCTCCTGCAAGACTGGAACATGTAAACTCAGGCACCAAATCGTATTAGTTTCGACAAACCGATGAAGTATTACTAGAACACTACTACTAGTCTACTTCGAAATAAATGCCGAGTTTATAAAACCAATTTCAATGTTATCATGTTTCACAATGTATGTTACTCTTTAATTATTTGGGACTGTTGGATTGATAATCCCACTAGAAGTTTTACAACCGATCTGCCAGAAGCCATTATGGCCTAAACCTTTGAGGTTTTACTCCATGTCAGAAATGTTTAATAGCTAAATTATTTGATCAAATTTACTTTGTAGTGATGAAAAATGCAAAGCATCGACAAAACATTCGTCCTTGAAAATATTTATTCTGCTATACAAATATGGTGATATATAAATAAAAGTTCTAAAGAACGCCGTGCGTTCTACTAAAAATTCTAAAAGTCATTAAACATCTTATGAGCTGATTTACAAGAATTGAACCAAGGCTTAAATTATGTATGTGGTCGGAAGAATAAAATGTAAATAACCGTAGTGTTTGTGACTTAATGAAATGTATGCCCATCAAAAATCGTTCACTTAACTAATACATGAGTAAAGATGTATTTCCCCAAATACCGCGTATAACGTACGGTTTCTGAAATATTCCAAAGCGAACGCAACATCTGATTTGCCAAATATTTTAAGAATTTCACTGTTGTATTTTTGAGTACACAGCTTAAACGCGAAAACTTATATTTGGTTAACAGTTAAACTTAGGACCAATGAAGAGTCACTACGTTGCTACAATTGAAAATACCTTTAATCTTCAGTACTTTCCAATGTCAAATGTTGCAGAACTAGTATAATTCATGCAACCTTTTCCCATGCCATACATTGTTTAACGTTTTAGTTACATTTACATTTTCATACGTCCCAGTGTTTAAAATTCAGGAATCAAATTACGAAGTTCGTGCAAGATGTCACGGCCGGAGTCGTATCAGTTTGTAGGCCGGTTTACGAAGTGTTTTATCACGCTTTAAGACAGCGGTTCGCTGGCCTCCTAAGTATTTCCCCAGCTTTACATAATGAGTCTTTCCGAACACCTCATACGGTTTTGCGGCATATTTTAATACTAAATGAATTCACGTCATATAAGTTAAGTGTGGAGGATATTTGTTAATGCACTTTAATTTTATTCGAGTCAGGAATCTAGACGACATTATTATAAATTTGAGTAAAATCGGTTTACGGTTGAGATAAACATGTATTCCCCTGACATATCCCAGTTCAGTGAAACAGTATCTGCTGGTATTGCCTGGTGAGCGGACGGATCCAGAAAACATTTACCTAACCCGGATCCTACCTCAACTTCTCTACCTCAAAAAGACTCTATTTCAACGAAGACTTGGTTTACTTCAAACTGGACCCGATTTAAATTTGATCAATTACACTCCATTCCAAATATAAAATTTCACCCGACTACGCGAAATAACTACTGTTTCAAACTTTTAAAATGAGATCTTTACAGAACTATGATCATGTCCCGAGAAATATGCATACAACAAACAGAAAACCAAGTAAACGAGTAAATAGTTTAGCATATTTTAGTATTTTCGCACGACTCTTAACGAAACTGGGCGCACAATTAATTAATATTCATTTAAACTTTAGTTATTTAGCATTTATTTACGTTAATTGTTCTACCGGGGCGTGTGAGTTAGGTATCATATATATAAATGAAGTCCGACAGATTTTCTGTGTGTGACTGTTTTGTTTACTTACATGTACACATACTTATGAGATGAGTACAATACACATGAATCATGTGTTTTACCACAAAAATCCTAACCAAGCCAAATGAGATATACGTCGTCACAACTTTTAAAAAATGTATTTACCTATTTCGATGAAAAATAGTTTGTAAACGTAAACAGGCCTCCTGATTTCAAATATGACAACGAAATTAATATTCAATGCTTATCGACAGTTGATAAGGTGTTGATAACCCTAAAGTTGTTCATATTTCCATGAAAATCAGCATACAAATGTAAACGGGCCTCCTGATTTCAAATATGATGTCCAAATTAATCTTTAATGCTTATCAACGGTCGATAACGTGTTGATAACCCTACATTTGTTCACATTTCGATGAAAATCAGCATACAAATGTAAGCGGGCCCAGTGATTGCAAATATGATGTCAAATATAAAAATCAATGCTTATCAACGGTCGATAGCGTGTTGATAACCCTACAATTGTTCACATTTGGATGAAAATCAGCATACAAATGTAAGCGGGCCTCCTGATTTCAAACATGATATTCAAATTGAAAACCATAGCATATCAACAGCCAACAAAGTGTTATGGTAACTCGCACAAATTTCGCTGTAAATCATTATGCATAATATGTAAATTGACATCCTGATGTTAAATATGAAACCCATTTAAAAATCCGATTCTTTGATCGGGAACCGCCTGTAACCCTTACGCAAATACGTTCTAAACGCAGATTGTTTTTCATAAGTGTTAGTATTGTAATGGATGGATGCATTGTTACTGAAACATTTAGGAGTCGCATTGCAATTGATAACATTAAAGATATGTCAAAGCGGGCGATATTATGGCCTAAGATTAATGATGAAATTCTTGACTTAATGGTTGGAGAGGAGCATATCTACCTAAGGAGTGACACTTTAGTGGATGAGACAGATAGTGGCACTAATAATGCTTTGCCCGTCGTCGTTTGCTCTTTGCAATTCTTCGGAATTAGCAGATGCCTGTTTTCTTTACTATTATTAAAACATTATTTTAATAATAGTAAAGAAAACGGGCATTTGCATATGAATTTTTGACGGAAGCTAGAGCCCGTCTTGGACGGGCCCCGCCAACTAGTAAGTATATATGTGAGTTAAGGAGTAGATTTCGTGTTGAGGATTCCGCCTGCACCGAGAAACTACTTACAAATTTTTAAGAACATTTCATGTATCATACTAACGTCAGTTAAATGCATCTAATATCGCTAAGGTTTGGAAAAAACTATCATCGCTTTAAGGGTTGCAAAAATTAGATTTCATGAGTTACGCATCTGAAGAAAGAATATTGAATAAGATACCTGCAATTATAATTGAAGAATTGTAGTATTCCGTAACTAATTTTATTCAAAATATTGGAGCATAAACATGATTGTACAAGAGTCCAGTTTGAACTACAATTGCTTTGAGGTAAAATCTTTTGGAATTGGAATTATAGTAAAGCGTCGGCGGAAGTAAAGACTTGGAAGCTGCGTCCTATGGCCGCTTGCCTTACGTTAATACGTGTTAGGCGTTTTTTAAAAACTGGAGAATTGGTTTGCTTTACGCGAGCAGAAATTATCGAACACTATTCTACTTACCAACATATTGTAGTATAAACATTCGTTCAACCACTGGAGGTGGATCCGAATGCATTTGGTGGAAGTTACCGGTACGTATTTGTAAATTTCCAAACAAAAATTATTCTGAGGAAGGCAGTGATAAGTTCCACAATTATTCAAGTTGGGTTCTTCTTTCCGGCCATCCGAGAAATGGAAGACTATCGTTTATAAATATTTACTAAATAATCGGCTTTCCCAAAATAATGCATACTTTCGATATATACGGTTGTTTTCTGTTCCGTATTTCTATTTTAGATATGCTAGCGGAGCTTCTTAACTATTAGTTATCTTTAGTCAGGTGTTGATAACTATGAAATACGTATAATGATCTAGATTTAATGTTCTCAGGAATTCTCTATAGAATAATATCGATCATTTGATTGATCAAACAAAGTAGAATATTATCAAACTCAAATTAATTACATGGTGGTTTTGATAATAAAGGACGAAAGTAAAGTTTTTGTGTAATGAGCGTGGCATATGCGCTTATATTTTAGTGGACAAACTAGAAACACTTCTCCTTTACAGCTTTCCGTCAGATCAATTCGTTTCATGAGTTTGCCAAGAAATGGTGAAATATTGACGATTTGTATGCAGTCTAATTTGATCAAGTGCAGTTGGATGGAATGATTCATGAGATTTTTCTTTCCTTTCCACGAAAGTCCAAGTGGGCTATCGACATCTTTGCAAGCGAACCGAATGAAAACGAACAGGTTCAGACAATCTCGAAAACAATACTTTTCAGGGCTTATCAAAGACAGGGACATGACAACGATCTATCTAATTCCTGAAAATAACCGTTGGTCGTCATTTATATTTATGAACCCGAAAATTATACATATATTTTAGCCTTTGCAACTTTTGTACATTTTCAAATTTTACTAATCCATGCTTCGTATCCAAAATATTTACCATTTTAGCGTATAGCTCACTCAGTCTGGTACTCCTGTGATGATTTGGATAGTTGACGTTTAATAAAGTTTCGTACTGAGTGCCTGTTCTGCCAGCTTCAAAACTAATATATAAACCAGTCATTCGATCAAAATAATTGTGGTTTAGTGCCAAATGATGTACTGGTGACATATGTAGCTTGGGCTCCTAAATGGAAATCATTAAAATAATTAAAGCGATGTTTATACGCACAAGAACGTATACTCCGTCGTTCGTTCCGCACCATGTAATTATTTTGTAACCCCAACGGCATACCTAGTTCAAAAAGTGTATGGTTTTCTCCTCGGCGGGAGCAAGCGTACAACTTCCTTGTAGAAGCTTTAATCAAGTAGCATTAAATTATTTTGTAGACGCTATTTAATGAAATGAATGCGCCTATGGTAAAGTACTTCAATACTCAATATACCTTTAATGATGTTATAGTGTGTGCTGTTACCGCTCATCGTTGATGGATTGGATGAACGAAAACAGTTACTTTTATCACAAATTAAATATTTTAAGTTCAATATTTGCATTAATTATTGAGGCAACGCTGCCTTTCTTTATCCCATTCAATTTTTTAATTTTCCTTCGCTTTCTGGTGATCCTTCCCATTTAATTGAATTTACTTTTCAACATTTTATATTGCCACAGAGTCTGTATTCCTGAAAACAGAAAGGTCTATCACGACCTTCCTCAATACTTTTAAAAATCTGCTCAATTTTTGGTAGTGGTTACATAATTAGATTCCCAAAAGGATAGGCTTTTAAATATAACGGTTTTTGAGAAATTGTCAAAAATACAGAAAAGTGGATGGCCAGTCTGTAGGTCGCAGTTTTTGAGCTAGAGATTTGAAATCTGGCATACCTAAAGTAAATCAAATTTCCAACATGGCGATGCCTTGCGATTTTTAAGATTTTGAAACTTTGGCGCGAAAATTAGTTTTTTCGTTTTAATCCAAAAATGGTTAATAAAATTCAAAATCTAACATCGCCACCTCATTAAACTTGTTAAATTGCGTTATAAACAATATACGTAGTTATTTGAAACTCAATAGTTTAACCGGAATTTGCATAATAACGAAATTATTGGGTCTCAGAACTCAAAAATGACACCAAACCTTTACATATTCACTATTGATACGACAAATTTGTAAAGCTTTGGTGTCATTTCTGAGTTCTGAGACCCAATAATTTCGTTGTTTTGCAAAGTCCGGTTAAACTATTGAGTTTCAAATAACTACGCATATTGTTTATAATGCAATTTAACAAGTTTAATGAGGTGGCGATGTTAGATTTTGAATTTTATTAACCATTTTTGGATTAAAACGAAAAAACTAATTTTCGCGCCAAAGTTTCAAAATCTTAAAAATCGCAAGGCATTGCCATGTTGGAAGTTTGATTTACTATAGGTGTGCCAAATTTCAAATCTCTAGCTCAAAAACTGCGACCTACAGACTGGGCATCCACTTTTCTGTATTTTTGACAATTTCTCAAAAACCGTTATATTTAAAAGCCTATCCTTTTGGGAATCTAATTATGTAACCACTACCAACAATTGAGCGGATTTTTAAAAGTATTGAGGAAGGTCGTGATAGACCTTTCTGTTTTCAGGAATACATACTCTAATTCAAACTTTTCAAAGTTTGAATTTAATTGTGAGAAGTATGGCTGGAACCCATATTTAAAAATTTCCCGTTTTGAATGTAATTCATCGGCGTAACCTTGATCTAAGGAGATACGCATTATTAGGAATATCAAAGAGTAAGTAAATCTAAAACCCACTGAAACGATCACCATGTTTTTGTAATCAGAGTATCTAGACTAAAGTTATATGAAATTGTTACTCCTTTTTATGACTATTTTGAGCCTTTAAGTGATGTAAGTTCTGCTGTTAGATATTTTGTTGGCCAATGCAAAATAATTCAACTTGAGCTACTGGTTTAAAACTTAACAGTTTTAGCAAGGAACAAGATTTCTGGAATAAGATATGCTTTGCCTGAATAACATTTAAAGTGTCCACTATCGTTAGAGATTCGAACATATAATATTCTAAAGAAAAAGAAAATCGATGAAGGATTCATCACGAAACGTCCGCCTGCTTACAAATCAATACCATTCCATGGCAAACATGAATGACGAGTATTCAGAAGAGTTGTTCACCGCGATGGCAAGCTTTGTTCGAATATTGCTACAGTTATTTTAAATATTTTTAATACCTAACTTCACTTGAAGTAGTGTATCTGAAAACGTAATCTACATAAAACTAAACGATGCTCTTTGCTTTAACGTAAATGATGCACATGATGTTAAGATACATTGTAAGACATGCCAAAAAAATGAAAGGCAGCGTAACTCGAATATAATGCATATGTAACCTTGTCGGTGATTGATACTTCTCTTCTTTTGAAATTGTCCGCCTTTCTCACGTTGCACAGGGTAGTACTGTTCGCATGAAAAAATTGAAGTAGATCCAATGCCAGAAAATATAACAAGCTTACTCAAAATGCACCCATTTCACTTGAAATCCTGGTCATAGATAGTTTCAGGAGTAACGCTCGTCGGTAGTGTAACTGTACGGTCACTTACGTATTATTGGAGTTGTCAATGATTAGTGAATTCTGATACTATATATTACACTCCATTGGAGCCAGTTCGCGGCTTAAGCACTGCTCAGTGAACGAAATATTTTAGAAGCATTGTGGGGTATTGGACGAAGTGCAGAGCACATAAACTCTCACCAGGCCAGTGAAATGTTCCAAGTATGCCGTTCAGTGTAAATACCTGCACAAATCCAGTTGGTCACGAAATTGAAACCGGAAAACATGCAACTGCTACACTCGGAACAATTACAACTAGCTTCGATGGTTATTGGACGACACTACCAAAATGTTAATTAATTCTGACATACCTACATGTGCAAGTGTTCACAGTTGGATATTAAATGGCACAAAATGTAAGTGCAGACAGGAGGCAGTAATTTCATGAGCAAATTACTTTACCGTTACCGAAAAATTGCATACATGATTACCGTTTTCTTCATTAGAAACATTTTGCTTTTCAGGGATTCTGGAAATTTTGGTAGATGATGAATGCGGCAGGTGCAATGTTTCCTAAAGACGTACGAATGTGCTTATATTTGCTCAGTTGGTTGCCAAGAGAAGTATTCGCTTATTTTATTAACAAAATAATATAATTACCGGAAAATGCAGGATGATAATTATGGATAGTATTGCTTGCTGAAAACAAATGTTACATGCATTCGAAGTTAACAACTACTGTAATTGGATGGGAACTAGTGGGAACATAATTTATTGTTGTATATTAAACGGAATGACCAGTAAGACCGGAATAATTAAACGTTATCTAATGTGTCAATACAGTTATCTATCATAAACTTTTAACTATTATTACAATGTCTTTAAAGAGTGTTGGGACTATTTGTAATGAAAAAGTTTCTAGTCAGGAATATGCAAAGATTGTTAACCTAGATACATTCATGGATAGTCGGAAACGACTGGCACGACTATCGAATTACATTACCAATTTATCGAATGGTCGATTTACCGTTTACAAATGATTTTACTATGAGCGTACAACTTAAACGCCAAAATTCTTAAATAGTTCAAGTACGCGATGACCTTGAAACCGTTTTTGAGCAATTTGAATTGGAGTGATGCCACTTTTATTTGGTCTGATAAACATGTCCCTATATCCTCTACCAAGCATGAACTGTACCAGTTCATAAAAATCGCCAGCTTCAACTTTCTCTGGAAGAAGATGGAGCGCTGTGTTACCGTCGGAGTCTTGTTTCGTCGGAGCAGCGTTTCAGGAAATGAGAAGAATGAAAATGTGCTTGATTAGTAGAGAGCTCGGAAGCTCCAGAGAAAGCATGAGTGGCGTTCGATGGTCAGCCGTTTCCGCGTTCACATCCGCTCCGCAGTCTAATAAAGCTCCAATGTCAAATTTGCTGACAAATTGGTGCGGAAGATTGTTCAACTTTGGTGCTGTCAGCGCTACATGAAGTGGCGTATTACCATGTTCATCGACCGCGTCAATTCTTACATCTAATTTTAGCAAATAGTTAACAAAGCTTGGGACATTCATTAACACAAACTCACGCCTGTGAATGCCATGAACTATTCCTTTATACGCAAGTGCTAATTTACCTTCCACTGAATTATACAACTTTATGTATTCATGTATCCAGGTATCCCCAAATCTCTGCAGTGTATTTTCACATTTCTGCTCTTCTACTAAATATACCAACACCTCCAAATTACGGTTCAACAACGCCATATCTAACATTGTCACGCGTTTGTTATTGTAATTTGATCTTATCAAGTTAACAGAGGTACTTATGTTTTTAATGTACCACTCACATACTGTTCTAATGCGGCTAGTGAGATTGGTTCTGACGGCAAGCACCATCACATTATCAACTGCGTCGTTGTCAGATATTGCTGACAGTTTTTCTAACAAATATATTATGGAATCTTCGCATTTATCACCCAATACACCACCTGAGTTCCATGTCATCAACTTGCAAATTGGAGTTTCCCCGGTATGATACACTATGAATATGTTGGCTAAGTTATCAGCAAACAATTTCCAAATTTTGTGTCGAATTCCTGTACCGTCCTCATCGCGTGACCATATCAAATGCATCAACGTTGCTCCGTCGGAGTCGACTTGGTTTATATCTTTTATTTTATTCAGAATTATTCCGAGCATGCCGGTGAAACGTCGTTGTTCACCGATTAACCAATATTTACCGCAATTAACCACAATATGTCTAGCTACGTTATAGTACATATCAGTTGATTCACTATTAAGTTGTGATCCGTACAATTCCAACAGTTCCCACCATTTTTTATCCATGCTTCTTTTAAGAATTAGTGTATCGAAAGGTGTTATCCCATTCTTGTCTTTTTGATTCACAGATACACCATTGGAAATTAGTGTCTCAGCCATGGTGAAGCTTGCCAGGAAATTTTCCTGGTATTCTTCAAGCACAACATGAAGCATGTTTCGTTCGTGGAAGTCATAGACGGCAACAGGATCAATGTGTTTTCCTTCAAGCAAGACATTAAACGCAGCAACATTTTTGGATCTTACTGCTAGGGTGAAGGATTTTTTTAGCCGATCATTTGACCAAGGCACGTTTTTAACTAACCACTTTATACACTCGCCTCCTCTGCCGTACTTAACTGCTATATCAAGTGCAGAAGAGGACTCATGCTTATCAACGAGCAAGAAATTGACATTTGCGGATTTAATTAAGTCAAGTAGTTTTTCATCTGGCTCCATGTGTTGGAGTAATGCGTGTAGTATTATGTTGTAGTTATACTTTGTATTCCTTAGTGCCAAAAAATAAGTTGGTCCCTTTTCATCGCGAATTAATTTTAGGATTTGATAAAAGTTTTGACAGCTGTAGTATTGAGCCAAACGATGGATAAAATTATGGATATCACTAAATTGGTATTCGTATGGGGTTGCAGTTAGGAGAAATTTCGCTATTTCCACATGAACGCGGTAAAATAGCGGGTAGTATCCATTTTCGTCCCGGTTGTATAGGATATCCGGGTTAATGGTGGTCAGGAATTTTAGCATCTCCAACTTGTCGCGCACTACTTTTCTGTTATCGTCCATTGAACCTTCAACACATTGGTTAACCTACCAACGTAGAGAAATTACCTTCCCGGCTTTTAATGATGTTACCAAAACCCGTGTTAATCAATTGCTCAAACATTGTATAGTTCCCGCCAATCACTACAAAATGTAGCAGTGTGGTGCCGTCTAACAAAATGTTGGGAAAGTGTGTGTCCGGATGGAGCGTTTTAAAAGTATTGTACACTATTTTTGACATTTCAAATCCTGCACGAGCTGTGCACAGGAACAAAAACTTTTCCGAGTAAATGTATTCAAAATTAGCTTCAACTGTTTCCATGTACAGGAGTGTGGTGAAAATATTGGTAAAGGACCCAAATGCGCAAGCTTCGCAAATATTTTTAATTATTGACACTTTTGTAGATTCATTTGCTATCTTAAATTTAACTTAATTTAAAATAGTTCATAAACATAAAAACCTTAAAACAAACTAATTTTAACTGAGAATGTTACTACGATATTTACACAAATATTCATAAATCTTGTCATTAAAGTCACAATGGTCCATATCATTGCTAATTTCTACCACTTTTTTACTCATTATTTCGTTCCATAAACTTATACCATTCCATTTAAGACTTGATTTATACTTTTCGGAAGGTGGTTCTGGTACAATTAAACGTGGATATGATTTCGTTGAAAGTGGACTTTTTATGAACCAGCCTTCGAACATTTTATTGTGTCTGAATTTGTGAACAAATTTAAGCAATGCCATTTTTCTACGCTCTGGAATTGTTAACAAATTCATTTCTGTTAAACTTACGTTCACATCATTAAGTGATACATGTTTTTGTCTCTTATGACTAACATTATCTATACTAAACACGAATCGATTTATTTTGTTTTGCATTGTATTAAGTTCAAGTTCTGTCTGTACAGCCCAAACTGTAATACAGTAATCAGCAATACTAGACACAAACGCAGAAAGAAATATTTTTATTTTGTTTTTTGGTATTAGTCGTGTAAATGTGTACATTCTTCCCAATGCACTACTTATCTTTGAGTCTACATGGTTAGAATGACATTTAAAAGATAGCGTATTATCAAAATTTACGCCCAAGTATTTAAAAACATTTACTTTCTCCACGCTTTCGCCATTTATAAACACCTGTTCGTTCAATTGCTCATATTGCTGTTTTGATCTGTAGTCGTTATTCTTGTAAAAACACATAAATTTGGTATACTCCCGCCTGGTTTCCATTCGGATACAACAATGGAAACATGACTGTCGGGATATACGGGGATGTATTCTACTGCAAAACATCTATGTTGTATGAATATTCCAGCACGTTCCTGGAATGCCTTAATTAATTAATGATAGCTTACTTCTAAAGTTACATTTAGTTCAAATTTATTTCAAGCTCGATGCAAGGAAAGTAATGTTGCTCGGAAAATTGACCGTTGGCAGAATCTTTCGCATGCACTTTGAAAGGGATTAACATCGCGTCCAACTTTCATCCTTTCTTTGTGAAATTAGATGTTGCGATACTAAACCAACTCTCACACCTTAATGTCATCAGCCACCAAATATCTATTAGAGTGAATGAAAAACTCTAATTAAGTAGAAACACTATTTTCCACCATACCGCACTAAATACATTAAGGTAATTGTCGCTCCGGTAAAATCTAGTAGAATGAAGGGTTCATAAATTTTGAATGGTTAATACAAGCAGCATGGGATAATGAAATGAGGACGGTAAACATTTGTGGCCGTAGTCCCAGCTAATAACCCGTTACTATGAAAGTTATCGATATGCAATTAAGGTTTTTGGCCAATCGGGGAATCCACGTCTAACAAATTATCGCATGCCCTAAGTACATAATATACAAGATACCAAATTGGTGCACAAGCAGCCGCATCAATTATGTTGTTTTTTAAAGGTCAGCAAACCATCTGGATAAATATTTAAATGTGCAGTTTAGTAGGGAAATAGTGTATTTTAAAATGTAATATTTTTTCAAATCCTAATCAAACCCATTAACAGAACTGGAAGATCAGCATATACATAAATTTAAAAATATATTTAGAAGGAAGTTACATTGCCGGCGTTTAGCTATGCTTGAAAACGAGTTGAAAGTAATGGCAATTTTCTCATTTAGTGCTTTCACGTCCACTCCGAACGGTAGCATATCGGTGAACATTGCTTTCCCTTGTTCGTTCCCAAGTAAATGAGGTGGCAACAAAAATTAAGCATCATCACAGCTGAATAATCTGATATGGTTGCTTTTCAGTTTGACGTAGTTTAACGGGCGATCAAGCCAGATCATTATTTATTTCACGGGTAGTTATCATTGAGGACTTTAAGGATATCCAGTAATAATCAATGAACTTAAGGGTAAGGTCAAGGCAGAATGGAAGGTGGACACCATCATAATAACAACCATTAACAAAAAAAACAATTAAAGTTTACTATCGCGTTGCTTCCAAACTCAGGTTTTTGAAAACTATCAATAGCTAGCCGATCACATTCATCTACGACCTAAGTGTTGCTGCTTCATAATTTGGAACACAAACCCTTTTACAATCCTGGGTTTTCGAGGGTAATGATGACATTTTATGTCCAATGTGAACACCGGTTTCCACACATTTGCAGAACATTCAGTCAGGTTTAAGAACAGGTGTCTTTGGATTACTGTTATCTTTTGTTTAGTATCAACGGCAAATGTATCTACAATGTTATATAAAGTTGAGTTAGAAGCAAAATAAAATTTTCAATGTAGGGATTTGTTTGGAAACAAAATGAACAATTTTTATGATACAGGTTACGAAGACGCTACACTGGAATGCCATGACAGACCAGAAGGTGGTCATGATTATAATAAAAAATGGACAAGTATGAATATACATCACGCCACGAATTTGTATATTTTTGAAACTTTTTTAAGGTTTGGAAACTTTTAACCCTTATACTTTTTCCACCTCCGGTGTTGTACTCAATGACAAAATAGATGAATACATCTGCCATCGAAACCCATAACTTTCGGTTTCATCCCAAAGTATTAACAACCTTAGAAAGTAACGCGCTTTCCAATGGAGAACTATTTTGATCCGTGCTATTTGTGCTGGATAATTTTGTTTGTGTAATTTCAATTATTGTGGTGTCGATTTGTTAGTGTCCAGAAGCTGTTCTGTATATCAAATTGTAACGATTCGTATCCGCCAAATTCTTATTAGTTGTCTTTTGAAACACGACATAAGTTTAAATCACTCTGGAAAATAAAATTCTCCAATGTTGTTAATTTCGCAAGCATGCCCTTCTACATTTATTCTCCAGGTCAATACCGTGCGCGGTACGCTAGAGATCGAAACTAAATGTACGATGTGAAATTAAACAAAACAAACAAAGTTCGCCAGAAAATAAAAGCCACTGTTCATCATGATGTTAATGGTGTTTAATGCCCGCAATTTTCACCTTTCACCATCATCGTTTGACCGCCTACATTTATATTAACAAATTAAAAAATTTTACTCCGGAAAGGATAACTTGGAACCAATGCTTAGTAAACTGTTATGACACCAGGAGAAACAAGGAAGGTAGGAAATGTTGAATGGTTTATTATCCTTTATTATGAAAAACGAAGTAATCATATGTTAAATCAATCAAACCTTACGATTACTAATAGTTATGGCTTGGTTGTGGTTATCAGATGGGTAACGGTGCTATACATTTCAGGCTCTCCAATTTCAATATATAACTTTTTATTGTACCAATCGCTGCGGTTAATATTAAAGTCAATACGGAAAGCGTGTTTAATATAAGTTGGGATAATAACTAGTCTTCTAGAAAAAAAATATATAAACAGATGTAATAATTAGTAAAGTGTGCCTTCTATTGTGAGTTCCCTCGTAATAAAAGATGGAAAATGGAATGCCAACATTGTTGTTACACAATGTACGTATGTGCATAAAGATATTATCCTTCAGATACATATTGCGCATTTTGCAATATTTTGCATCCAGTCATAAATTACTATGGCTCGGTCTGTTTCATTTGTTCAATAGATAGATTCATCAAATAGTTCTAGAGCCAATTGTCTCCTTAAATTTAAATGAACTTGGCAACTTGAGACGGAGAGAATTTACATATTTCCCAACCGTTTGAAAAAACCCATCAGTGGAAATTGTCCGTTGCCTCTATGGTACTGTCCTTACAGGTGATCTGTTTTCCTTCTCCCGAACTAAATAAAAGTAAAGTGCACCAATAACGGAGGTAAAGGAACAGTTACGAAAATTAAACAACAATAATAAGACAACGTGTTCGTCATTTGCAGAAATTAACTGCCCGCGGGATTTCTGCAACGAAATTATTTTCAAAACATTTTACCCAACAGTGTTTTTGTCATTTGCTGGTGTTAAATCTATTCCTGCTTATTTGGAGACACGAAGTGGCAAGGACGCGATCATTACTGAATAATTTGAACACCTGTTTCAAAAAAATTGAGGACCAAACTGTTAGGTAAGAAGAGCAGATCGTATAAATTTATGGAAGAGTTAAGTGTAAACAAAAATCGCCGAATGTATAATTTTGACACTGGGTGTGCATGTCTATGGATGAAGCTGTCAACTGATTTTAATAAAGAAAGTAGGTGGCTAGAACAGAAAAAATATTGCAAACATAACCTGGAATATGTGGTTACTGGAAATGATGCAGAAAGCAACAACTTTTCGATTTAAAACTGTAATGTTGGGTGTTATCTAAACCAACACGCTGTTAGTTAATCCTAACTGACTTCCTTCCAAACAGCACTAACGTTGATCTTATGTTGTGATAAGAGTGAAAGGACACTAAGGTGCAAATTATCTCTTACTCTCTCTACCGATTTGGGGAAGCTACTGGTTCCAATTAAATTTCCACATTTCATTCATGTTTCAGAAAATGTTGGATATAGAAACCAACGACCGTCTTGTTGTGATACTCATTACTCCAATATTATGCTTAAGTATATCCGATGAATTTAGTATAATTGAATTTTAGGAGTATTTTTGAAACAGTAAAATAATATAATTACCGCAAAATGCAAGATGATAATTATGGATAGTAGTATTGTTTGCTGAAAAAAATGTTACATGCATTCGATGGTAACAACTACTGTAATTGGATGGGAACTAGTGGGAACATAATTTATTGTTGTATATTAAACGGTATGACCAGTAAGACCGGAATAATTAAACGTTATCTAATGTATCAATACAGTTATCTATCATAAACTTTTAACTATGATTACAATGTCTTTAAAGAGTGTAGGGACTATTTGTAATGAAGAAGTTTCTAGTCAGTAATATGCAAAGACTGTTAATATAAATACATTCATGGATAGTCGAGAACGACTGGCACCACTATCAAATTACGTTATCAATTTACCGAATGGTCGATTTACCGTTTACAAATGATTTTAGTATATACGTACAACTTAAACGCCAAAATTCTGAAATAGTTCAAGTACACTATGACCTTGAAATCGTTTGCGAGCAATTTGAATTGGAGTGATGCCGCTTTTATTTGGTCTGACAAACATGTCGTCATAACATCTACCAAGCATGAATTGTACCACTTCATAGAAATCTTCAGCTTCCACTTTCTCTGGAAGAAGATGGAGCGCTGTGTTCCCGTCTGAGTCTTGTTTCGTTGGATCAGCGTTTCTGGAAATGAGAAGAATGAAAACGTGCTTGATTAGTAGAGAGCTCGGAAGATCCAGAGAAAGCATGAGTGGCGTTCGATGGTCAGCCGTTTCCACGTTCACATCCGCTCCGCAGTCTAATAAAGCTCCAATGTCAAAAGTGTTGACAAATTGGTGCGGAAGATTGTTCAACTTTGGTGCCGTCAGTGCCACATTAAGTGGCGTATAACCATGTTCATCGACCGCGTTAATTCTTACACCTAATTTTAGCAAATAGTTAACAAAGCTTGGGATATTCATTAACACAAACTCACGCCTGTGAATGCTATGAACTGTTCCTTTATACGCATGTGATAATTTACCTTCCACTGAATTATACAACTTTATGTATTCATGTATCCAGGTATCCCCAAATCTCTGCAGTGTATTTTCACATTTCTGCTTGTCTACTAAATATACCAAAACCTCCAAATTACGGTTCAACAACGCCATATCTAACATTGTCACGCGTTTGTTATTGTAATTTGATCTTATCCATTTAACAGGCTTGCTTATGTTTTTAATGTACCACTCACATACTATTCTAATGCGGCTAGTGAGATTGGTTCTGACGGCAAGCACCATCGCATTATCAACTGCGTCGTTGTCAGATATTGCTGACAGTTTTTCTAACAAATATATTATGGAATCTTCGCATTTATCACCCAATACACCACCTGAGTTCCATGTCATCAACTTGCAAATTGGAGTTTCCCCGGTATGATCCACTATGAATATGTTGGCTAAGTTATCAGCAAACAATTTCCAAATTTTGTGTCGAATTCCTGTACCGTCCTCATCGCGTGACCATATCAAATGCATCAACGTTGCTCCGTCGGAGTCGACTTGGTTTATATCTTTTATTTTATTCAGAATTATTCCGAGCATGCCGGTGAAACGTCGTTGTTCACCGATTAACCAATATTTACCGCAATTAACCACAATATGTCTAGCTACGTTATAGTACATATCAGTTGATTCACTATTAAGTTGTGATCCGTACAATTCCAACAGTTCCCACCATTTTTTATCCATGCTTCTTTTAAGAATTAGTGTATCGAAAGGTGTTATCCCATTCTTGTCTTTTTGATTCACAGATACACCATTGGAAATTAGTGTCTCAGCCATGGTGAAGCTTGCCAGGAAATTTTCCTGGTATTCTTCAAGCACAACATGAAGCATGTTTCGTTCGTGGAAGTCATAGACGGCAACAGGATCAATGTGTTTTCCTTCAAGCAAGACATTAAACGCAGCAACATTTTTGGATCTTACTGCTAGGGTGAAGGATTTTTTTAGCCGATCATTTGACCAAGGCACGTTTTTAACTAACCACTTTATACACTCGCCTCCTCTGCCGTACTTAACTGCTATATCAAGTGCAGAAGAGGACTCATGCTTATCAACGAGCAAGAAATTGACATTTGCGGATTTAATTAAGTCAAGTAGTTTTTCATCTGGCTCCATGTGTTGGAGTAATGCGTGTAGTATTATGTTGTAGTTATACTTTGTATTCCATAGTGCCAAAAAATAAGTTGGTCCCTTTTCATCACGAATTAATTTTAGGATTTGATAAAAGTTTTGACAGCTGTAGTATTGAGCCAAACGATGGATAAAATTATGGATATCACTAAATTGGTATTCGTATGGGGTTGCAGTTAGGAGAAATTTCGCTATTTCCACATGGACGCGGTAAAATAGCGGGTAGTATCCATTTTCGTCCCGGTTGTATAGGATATCCGGGTTAATGGTGGTCAGGAATTTTAGCATCTCCAACTTGTCGCGCACTACTTTTCTGTTATCGTCCATTGAACCTTCAACACATTGGCCTACCAACGTAGAGAAATTACCTTCCCGGCTTTTAATGATGTTACCAAAACCCGTGTTAATCAATTGCTCAAACATTGTATAGTTCCCGCCAATCACTACAAAATGTAGCAGTGTGGTGCCGTCTAACAAAATGTTGGGAAAGTGTGTGTCCGGATGGAGCGTTTTAAAAGTATTGTACACTATTTTTGACATTTCAAATCCTGCACGAGCTGTGCACAGGAACAAAAACTTTTCCGAGTAAATGTATTCAAATTTAGCTTCAACTGTTTCCATGTACAGGAGTGTGGTGAAAATATTGGTAAAGGACCCAAATGCGCAAGCCTCGCAAATATTTTTAATTATTGACACTTTTGTAGATTCATTTGCTATCTTAAATTTGGCGATACTGATGTATGAGTCAATAAAATAACAGATGACGCTATGTATGAACTCTGATGTGGACAGACTAAAGTTTCCCACCTTCACGGAAGCCTCTTTGGTTTCAAATACCTGACTCAATAGAAAATTCGACTTTTCTTCGCACCATTTCTCCGGCAGGCTGTCAAGTAGAAATTTAGCTACAAAATACTCTGCAAATGTTCTGTGTATAAATCGTGGAATATGTGGAAACGATTTTGATTCTATTATTCCCACATTGAAAATGTCTTGGGAGCCCAATGTGAGTGGTTTCAGTTCCTCTGCAAAAACTTCGACATAACCCGGGAATAAAAGTTTTAAGGAATGGTAAATGTGAGCTTTTGTCAAATCATCTGTGTCAAAATGATCGTTTTTGTCATATCTTTTGAAGAATGTTTGAAACTTTTTATGTACTAATTGGTTGTATAGATCGGCAACGGAATTGACTATGAATGCTGGTAGCTCCGCACTTTCACTGGTGCAGTATTCAATGGCTTCATCTTTGAACACTTCACCTATCAATAGGCACTGCAGTGGAATGCCGGCAATGTCCTTTTCAATGTCTGAATCCAGTTTTGATTTAACTGTCCGAAGGCACTCCTTAGCAAAATGCACTAGCTTATTATCAACTTCATTTGAGTCACTTTCTTTTTCTAAATTTTGTCCCCAAAAAGTCGTTAAGAAGTTAATTTGATCCTCTTCTCCAAACGATTGGATGTGATATCCCAAAACATTTAGACACCTCTCAAGTTCAAAAAGCATGTGCGGTCGCGTCGTGATCCAAAGCCTTGTTTCAGGAAGTATTTCCCGGACAATTTTAAGTAGCCGGAATGCAAACTTCACATCATTTGCATTGACCTCGTCCAAGCCGTCCAAGAGAAGGTTTGATAGTTTGTGTTTGTTTCTTTGAAAGTATGCAATGCCTATGGAGTTCTGGCAGAGAATTTGTGAGAGGGCAAGGGAAATATGATCATTCAGGTTGTGATCATTTTGATATTGTCGGGTTTGTTCAACGAGTTCACTGATAATAGCAAACCCGACCGAGTTGGGATCCATTGGATTTCTCAATTGGTTGGCAAACTGATGCAGAAGAATGGACTTTCCCATTCCTGGTGAGTCTGAAATTACGACGGGGTCGTTCCTTTTGGTTGAACTGTCCAGGAAGGAGTTTAGAAATACATTGTCGTCTTGAACGGCTTGGACTGTATCCATATGTGATTGAATAGTGTGAATGTTGCTGGAGGATTTAAGCCAAGTGAGCTTTCCTTGGTCAAATTTCAACAGGTGAACTGCCCGATGGGGATATTTTGCGACAATTTTGTCAAAGTGGTTTCTGTTTTCAAGTACTACAAAGCTGGTGGAAGAATCAAGACTGTGTGTGATAGCCTCGCTGGAAGTGCTGGTTGGCTTGTTCCCGACCAGTTCACTAAGCTGGTGCCGTTCGACCCATTGGATAAGGAACACGTCCGGACTGCTGCTGCAGAAAATGTTTTCAGAAATGATGTTTCTCGTGACGAGCTTTCTGGGAATATAGTACTTTATGAGATCGGGAATGGTGTCCTTGAACAGGCTTGAGGGAGTTGGCAGTTCGTTCTTAATGATTTGGATAAGTAGGTCATGTTCAATGTTTTCAAATAGTTTTCTACACTCAACACTATCTAGTTCAAATTCAGATTCAATTTTCTTTTGGATATTGTACCGGAAGATTTTGGATAAGTCATTCCACTCAATCTTATCGTCATATATACAGTGGGATGGGTGCGTAACATCGCCCTCGTGGCTTCCAACAATGACCATTTTTTCTAGTTCTTCATCAAGAAAGTGTATGCAAGACAGTAGGTCTTCCTTCTCGCAGTTGACTACGGGCAGAGGACGTGAATTAGCTGTAGTCGCTTCTCGGGTGGATACAAACTCTAAAATGCTATTGAAAGTGTAGTATTTGCTGTTTTTAACCGTCTCACAAATTCGTTCACAGGTAAGCACACAGTCTATGGAGTTCACTATCAAAACCGTTTTGTCCTTGGCGTTTAAAAAATCAGAGATGTAGGTGGGACTTTTTGAAAATCTGCCCGGCTTAGCTGCACCTGATTCATGGACCGTAGACGAGCCGTCCAAAAGGTCAAACGCCCCAGATTGTTCAGTGTGCCGCAGTGCTTTCAGAAGCACGTCAAATGAACCCGTCCTGGTTTGGATGATGTCATAGAATTTGAATGTTTTTTTGTATTCCCCGTCCTTGCCCTGAAATGTTTTCAAATTTTGTGGAACGAATAAACTATTTGTCACTAACATATATGAAATGATTATTTTAGAAAGTGTGTGACTTACCGCCGCGTTAAGTATGTCAATATCTTCTTTACTTAAAATATGCTTGGATTTAAAAACTGCCAAAAATTCAGCACCACAAACCGTGAGAGACAGCAGTTTGCGCAAGTGTTTCATTATTAGTTGCTTCTGATCGGAATCCATGATTAAATGTGGGTGGGTTTATTTCACGATGAACTGTAATAAATGCCTAATGGTTTTTGTATCGTAACGTGCGCCTTAGATTAAGGATTTAAATGTGGAATATTGCAAGTTCTCAATTTATTTTGATACTCACTCAGTAGCTACTATTTTCACTTAAGAAGCGGTCAATTCTGATTCAGAGTAACGACTGCAGTATGAAATGCAAAGTTGTAAAATGGCTGACGGGTGACGCAATACTCTGCTGTTGTTAACCTGAAACAAATGATGCTTGAGCTGATCGGATGGAATTCCGTTCTCAGTTAGTGGCACCTGCGCTCTCCCCATTTCAATAGCTTTTATTTCGTGCATATACGAATCCTGTTATCTTCATCAGCAGATCATCGGTCGCATTAATGCTTGTCATTGTGTGTTTACGATGTCCAACTTCGGGCGATAAAAGATATGATCATTGACTATAGCACGTATCGCATAAATTCAGACAATAAGCAATGATTCAAAAAATAAATACGCGGAAAGATAGTAGGTAATATGTTGTGAACATATATTATGATCAAGTGCTGCACACGGTACCATGAATATAGCTTGTGAAGCACACCTACACATTTCGTATGCTGCTCAAATAAAAATTCAATACCGATAAGAGACATCTCATTTGCTGTCGAGATAAAGTAATGCCTCAACCGACTGAAAAGATAACGGTCGCTAAATGTCATATATAATGTAATGTATATGTGGAAAGCACACAGCTCTTGTCGATCCCTTGTTCCCTACCGACTTAAATTCATTACTCAAGTCTTGCAGTATAGTGAATGCATTTGCTCTTCCGCTACCAATGTGCCTATTCATTTTGCTTTGGGACACTATCAGATGAATACCATTAATGACTTCTTATTATCCTACCCGGATGATAATCTGTAGCATTCTTCTGCTCCAAAAAATTGTTTCGTTGTTTCCGGTGACACGTATTTAAATGCCAAATATGTCGGTTCTACTAAAAATGAGCAAGTCATGAAAAAGCAATATGCTCGTTGTTCCCATGAAATTTTAACCTTACAATATTTTTGGCTGCCTTCTGATTGTAAAGGTAATTTGTGTTTCAGGGCAAGTGGCTAAAAGTGATGTATACGGATTTCGCACTTGAAATATGGGCTTCAATCTTGTGCCATTAGAAAAACGTCCATTCATAAATCCTGTAGCACAATTCCAATGAAATAGAGCAATTTCAAGAACAATCATTAACTTCAAAATGTTTTGTTAAAGGAAGCACCAATGAGTACTTTATATTGCACGCTAAGGTGAGCCGAATGTGAGTCTATATAGTACCCTTCCTTGACTGTTCAATAACAAAACGTGTTTGTGTCACCTAATATCTTATTGATTTCCGGCAAGGTTTATTACATGTATTTGTAATTTTCGCTCCTGCGTCGGCCGTGCAAACGTAAGAAATAAACAAACTCAGGAAACAAAACGGCCGGGTAGAAGTACTCTGCTTTTCCCGAAAAAATCAACATTTTGTTTTTAAATATTTGTAAATTGCGAAACCTTGCCATTGCTCAAACATATCTGAATATGGTGATTACATATAAATAGTCTGCATTACATAGGCCTACTGCTCCACATTAAAGCTGACACAACAAATCTCGTCCCCGAATGTGATGGCATGTGATAAATGCCCTTACCGTATGTTTTAATTTTTCCTTCCTTTTCAAAGTGCTGATGATTGCTTGACAGCAAAGATCACGAGAATTATCATTTCACAGTTCCGCAATTACCAATATGGGTTGTTACATGATGCTCCCAAATAGTCGAGAAATTACATGTTTATTAGGCTCTAAGGTTTTGGATTAAAATTTTATAGATTTAGAGGCAGAGAAGTAGAGAGTAACCAATGTAAGATTTATTAGCACATTTTCAGCAAATAAGCACGCCATCGCTGCCATTCTAGCAGCTTAGTGGTTTTAAAATGTATGAAACTCCACTTGACAGCCTTGCAATAATGTCGCAATAAAACAATGCATACCTTTAGTAGAGTTAATAAGTGGGATTACATGTCATATAGCAAAGGTCCAGATCCGACTTTTTTGTAGAGAAAATTGGATACAATATTCGGATTCCTTATTAAAAGTAGAGTAATTTTGACGTACGAATTGATTTTTAAAAAATTGGCTAATGGGGTAAATTGCGAAATATTATTTTAGTGAGGCTAGTCAAAGGATATCAGATTTTTTCGACGTGTTTCGACCGATTCGGCTGAAATTTTGCATAGGGCTCCCGAAGGGACCCATCCAACAGTTCAGTCGAGAAAAGTGGATTTTTTAAATATTTGACCTCAGTTTTTGGGGTCAAAATCCCAACCTTCTCAAAAGTGATATTTTCGCTCGCTAACCGGTAAAATATGATATGTCGAGTATTTATAAGAATTATATCATATCGTAAAAGGCAACGCAATGAAATAAGACATTTTTAAAGTTTGGCGTGTTTCATGAAATCTGAACATACTTAAATTAGCATATGAAGCAATTTTATTGAATGACGCTAACGCCTCAACTGGGATACCAGTGAGTGCAAAATATTATATGTAGCATTAGAAGTGAGTGTTCCGGGTCAGTATTAATTTAAAACCTTTAAAATTAAATGGGCACAATGACTTGCAGGCTCAAGAAGCAAAGCTCAGGCTTTTTAGGATAGAAATGACCGCCCTTAAGAACGCGTCAATTTACTGCTCCTTCATTTACTTATAAGTGGCATTTAGTTCGTTTGCATATCAACAGGTTCGAAACGTAGACAACAGTACTTAGTGGCCTTTAATGTTTCAAAGCATTATTTTCGTAATATCATCAGATTCATATCGTTGAAGGTCTACCAATCTTTGTGTCGAAATTATCCACAGATAGCGGTAATTCACCTAAGCGGCGTAAACCTATATAAGTATAAATGACAATTTAGTGTCCACTTTATCCATAAGTTGGGCGGCCAACATTCCGAGTCACACAAAACTAGCAAGTAAGTCAATTATGGAGTAGGTAGTATACGTACATCCTTTTAGAAAGAGATTCGATTTGAAAAGCAGATTTTTTTCGAATTCCAACAATACTGTAAAACATCAATAACATAAAAAAGAACCAGCATCTTTTTAATACCGCATATGGACTGGAATGAGTAGAGAACACAAAATCAAATTCCAGTGAGAATCAAGTATTTGTTTTGAATTCCGCTAAGGACTTGGAAGCAAGCAGTAGCAACGACATTCATCGAAGACAACAAGTTTATTCCAATGACTTGGGAAACCGCCGTATGGATTGTATATAATCGTGACCTTTCAGGATGCTTTCCAGATCCTGTGTTATTTGATTTTAGATTTAATTTGACGAACCGTCAGTGAATTGATGATTTTAATGGCTGCACTCAATCGCTAGTATTACACCAAGAATGCAGAACATTCATTTTGAAAATCTAACCATCCAAATATGTTTTCATATTTATATTTTACGTAATATAATAAATATTTTTTCAAATGATTATTAACCCCCAATTGACTTATACAGGTAGGCAAGAATGACGGAATCTCAACTCTTGAACATGGGCACAATTTCCTTCTGATGCTTCATATGAAATACATTAATTAGGCACATACACGTTTTCAGCTAATTCAATTTTCACAATCTTTTGAATTGATCAATTGCAACAAATCGCATGAAATACGATAACTATATAATTCTGGTAATCTGAATAGACCAGCATTGAATGGAAAAGAAACACATTCGGAATGTATGTATTTATTTTTGAGAATTTGACTAGGGCAATATTGGGGCAATCGCCTTCACCATCGTTGGCCAGTTATGTATTTCCTGTCTGTATCATCCCTGCTTGTGACGAGGCATTGTTACGTTGAATGATTCCGAAGTTTACAGATAAAATGATGCGACAAAATCTAATTCTACGATACTCATTTGGACAAAACAAAGTACTTTCTGCACATGTGTTCCAATTATAAACTATTTCGATTCGATGATAATGGCGGTGCAAATATGAAATGGAGAAACAAATGTGTGCGGAAGCCATACACTAAAATATTCTAGTATATTTTTTTAACCAGCAAGACCAAGAACCATCTGTCAAACTATGAAACAATCTTAACCTTCCAAGGCAATTAATTTTGCTGACGACAGGAAAACGAAGGACGAGATCAAACTCTTTCATCAAAGCATTAGTTTCATTCGGTGAATATCGTACTATTCGGTAGGCAGCATCTGAAGGATTTCGGACAATTAGCGCAGTTCAGATCCCAATAAGACTTTGTGGAATTGTGCATTAGTATTTACAATGTCATTTTGCTGACATTATTCAACTCAATACCCATCCATTTACCAGCAGCGGACCAAACCGATACATGGATTACATTGAAGTCTAACTTTCGTCCTACGACGCCATCTTGGCACAAAGTAATTCAAATTACCTCGCTGTAATGAATCATAACATTTTGCTCCTCAAAGTGCATTACCGGCATGTGTAATAATACAAATGGTAGTGCGTTTTCTGCTCTATGATTTGAATACAATCTGAGCACAAAAGATTGTTATGGCCGCTTTACACAATTTATTTGTTCATTTATGACCTTCATGATATTGCAGAATACTTCAGAGAAACGATGGCTGGTTACAGTGCCATAATTAATGGGCAAATCTCATGAAGTTATAAGGGACTACCATTAAATGTTATTGTTAGTAAACTTTTCCAGGGAATTATGTAGGAATTCATTGATAGCAAGCAGTTCGTTTATAATGCCACTATACTCGTTGGTTCATGTGCGCTGGTTTGTGGCACGGAATTTGACTACAACAATAAGGGTTTGGAGGCTTAACAGCAAGGTTTCTGTGATCTCCTTTTTAACTGGTCACCAAGCCTGCAGTAGGAAGTTATAGTGATACCCGATTACATGTCAATTTTATTTCCTAATTTTTACCAAATTGTTAATTGCGAACCGATTTTTAAAATCAATTCCGATTCTGAATCTCCAAGTATAAACATATCTAGGATGGGTAGTTTCTGAATATCTTACATGAGGTGAAATAGCAAAGTTTAAATTACAGTATCTTGAACTGGACAAATTGACTAAACTCGCTGGATTTTTAGGTTGTATTAGGTTGTCTACAGCTACTGATATGTTGAACTGATACCAGTGGTTGGGTGTGGAGCTTCCAACGATCACTCCGACCAAATACAACGTTTTCGGTGAATATGAGTGTGACCTACAAATCGGAATCCTTCTATTAAGCACTGTTACCATAACTATCATGGTTATCAATGATGTCTCTGTAATTGCATAGCTTCCGCTGACCTTGATCGCATTGCAATCTATCTTCCATACGCACGCAACTTTTTCCACAATCAGCTTAGCTCAGGACAGTTAGAATCATTGAATAATAACTCAACCGATAGAAATCCATGAGTTATGGTAGGTTTCATGAAAATCAAATCGACTTGAATACAGAAAATAACATTTCTTAAAATCACAAGCATAGTATATTTTATTATTTTACTTCCATTCAAAATATATGCTTTTAATTTAGCTAACTTTAAAATAATTCATAGTTTCGTGAAAAGGGCATACCCATTGAATCTTCCTTTTGGTGTTACTCCAAACCTTGCGTAGACCACCCGGACAGCGAACACTGGTTGGGGACATTGAACGTAAGAAGGAAAAGTATCCATGTTAAGAACCAGAAATGGCCGAAATTAATGTCTTAGACGATACAGAAAACGCTAATGTATCAGTATTTGTGTTGAACGTGAATCCAATAGCATCTGCTTGATATTACATGATTGACGAGTTATGTAAAACAACTTGTCGGGCAATAGCTCCAGCCACAGTTATTTTTCGTCATGACGTCATATATATAAAAGTTTATACAATTTTCACAGTGACAAGTACGGAAATTCCTCACATGATTCAATCCGTAAAATTGCAACTTTTTCATAAACAAGGTAGTTACTGTATTGCATTTGTCACCAAGATCCTATCATATTTGCACACAGGAGACACATAGTCCGTAAGATTGCGGATTACGTAATCCGTAAATGAAATCACTTAATTAATTGATTTCATTTAAAACCCTACATATCACATGTGACGAAAAAAAGAGTTGATATTCTGCCACTTTTCCCACCATGTCGGTTAGACTGGAATAGCATTTTCTTTCTATTCATGTATTTTGCTGCCTACACTTGGTGCTCACACAGGCTGTCGTACTGACACTCCCATATCATGCATATACTTTGCCATAATTACTTGATTCACATCCCACCAAACTAGTGTAAACTAACGCTTCCAGCATCACCAATTACATATACGAATTAATTTGTAGCCATGGGGGACTTACATGGTTGCGAGTTCATCAGATTCGGATTTTTAGTGGTATGCCGAACGGGACTTGTGGGAGGTCGCATTTGATTATTTGTGGTCTGTGCAGTATTTCGTGTGGAATGCCAGTTTGTCCAGTGCAGAGACTGGCGAATCAGCTTCGTTGCTATAACATTAGTAGTGGTAGCATGGTGCGCTGTTGAACTCTGGAAGGAAGACGAAACTGATTCCACAGGACAGCACAACAAGAAAGTTGAACCAAGTTGGAGCAGTAATCGGACTACTGACGAATTACTCATCTCTGGAATCTGCGAAAGTTAAAAGTATTAAAATCTGCGAAATATTTTCACTCATTCAAGTAAGTTGTACATACCGTTAATGGGAGACTGCAAATCAGATCTGAAAGTCACGACACTACGAAATAAGTAATCACGCACGTTTTAGCACTGTGGAGCACTGAAGCGTGTGCACGATATTCACTGTTTTTAATAAAATTTCTAAAAGTTCTAAAATGGTCACGTTTCTCCTTACCAATTGCCCCATTCTTTTCGTTTACCAAGTAAGGAAGCATTATTTTTCATGCAACAAACAAGCACCATTTAGATTGTTGTTATTGGCATCGTATGACAATTGCCATTAATTATGCATGATGATGATGGGGGAAACCTTTATTATTAATATTGACGGAGCTCAACAAGCTACAGCAACAGTTTTTGCTGCCCGAAAACCGGTTGGTTGTACTGCTGCTGTGAGAGCGATGCGCAAAACATTCAACGAGACTAGCAATTAGAAAGTTGTTTACAACCAAATACGACGCAGTATGTGCATAGTAGATACAATTTATTAAAAAGTACATTGAAGCTTGGTAGACGAAAGACGACTTCTCTGATGATGGGTTTTCTATGGACACTCCACCACAATAATTATTATCAGGGTGGCTATGTAGGTATGCAGAAGCTGTCATAAATTGACATTAATGCGCCGAAGTATTATTTACAAAAGCATTATTTGGGACTTCTTCAGCTATAAAATTTGAAATGCTATTTTCTAAGTACGTAATTGACCACTTGCACTTTTTAATTTAAAACTGCTTTGTAAAGCAACTGTTTCAACAATTAGATTTGCCGTGCAAAATTGAATAGCAACATTTACGAATAAATTAGCAAATTTACGGATAATTATTTATAATACTAATCTACAATTACTTCTCAAATTTTAACCAAGGATTTAGCAGGGGGGCGAACATGGACCTGCTAAACCCCATGTTTAAATGTCCCTAAACATACTAATCCTATACTAAACCAAAATCGTAACAAAAATGTTACCCTTGCTAAACCAGGTTTTAATTAATTTCATGCTAAACCCCGTTTTAATTAATTTAATGCTAAACCGCGTGCTAATTTATATAATGCTAAACCACGTTCTAATTAATTTAATGCTAAACCACGTGTTAATTTATTGAATGCTAAACCCGGTGGTAATTTATTGAAGGCTAAACCCGTGTTAATTTATTAAATACTAAAACCCCGTGTTACTTTATTGAATGCTAAACCCGGTGTTAATTTTTTGAATGCTAAACACAGTGGTAATTTATTGAATACTAAACGCGGTGGTAATTTATTGAATGCTAAACCCGGTGTTAATTTTTTGAATGCTAAACACAGTGGTAATTTATTGAATGCTAAACGCGGTAATTCATTTATCTAATGCCAAGGCAGATGCTAATATATGAATTGTCATGGCAATGTTGTTTCGTGGAATGTGTGGAACACGACGCAGGCCGAAGGCCTGCGACGTGTCATACACCTAAATTATTACTGTCCAATAGGCCGAGGATCTATATGCACGTACTGCCGTTGACACCACTTCTTATGGTTCGCATTACATGCTCTACCGTTTACTGTACATAATGTTTATTCAACGCGCCCTACCGTTTACTCAATACACCCTACCGTTTACTCAACACGCCCTACCGTTTAGTCTACATGCCCTACCGTTTACTCTACACGCCCTACCGTTAACTCTACACACCCTACCATTTACTCTATGTGCCCTATATGGTTTACTCTAAACCGTCTCCAGTTTACGCTGCACGCGTTACCGTTTGAGCTGCATGCGCTATCGTTGGTTCCGGTTTTTGTTCAAACAATAGAGCCTCTCATTTTACATTACTTGTGTAAGAGTTGTCGCGGCGAATGACTGTGAGGCAGTCACTCTATATAGGGACCGACCAAAGCGAGCAGGTTCGGTTAGTTTAGGTTGGTACGATACCCTGATATGAGTACACAGTGGTACACCGTGCACAGGGTAAGTTTAATTAATATACCGTTTCGGCTAACGAAATCTTGGAGGTTAGATGAATTTTTGCGGCGGCCTTCCTCTTTGCCCAGGAAATACACATATTCTGCATCCTTACCATTTGTTCTAACGAATACACTACCATCATACCGGTACTAATATACACCCAACTAATTACGATATATTGCATTTACATTTTGCTGCCTTAATTTTGCGGGTGATGCTTTTATGTATCCGGTAATCTGATTCAATTTTAAAATTTTTAATTAATATTGCAAACTGCGTGCATCGGTAATTTTAATTAACGGGTAACTTTTGTTAAACCGCATGGCGGCTCTAGTTGTTTACTGACGAATAAATACTATATCCTGTATCTCGTCTTGCTCGTCATTTTGAAAGGCAAAGAAGTAATTGGAGAAAGCGTTATGGAAAATAATTGGTCAGTGCAACCGTTTCATTGTCCCTGATTTAATTTTATGATTTCTTGACTCTCACTGACAATAACACAAAACGACAAAATTAGTTAGCTATGATTCCATGTGAAAATTTTTGCTTGCGTACCATTATTATCAGTCTGTATGATTTCATTATAGTACTATAAGTCACTGATGCACAAGTGGAATCCCATACATGCAACATTATCAACCATAATTTCGGCCGTGTGGCTGCAGCTGCAAAAACATGGTGAAAAAACGGAACAATGGGAGAGTGACAAAGTAGTATTCACAGTTTCATGTTATGAGCCACATCTATGTTTTGCCAAGTTGTCACTTTCTTCTAGGTAAATTGCCAGAAATGGTAGACGGAATATGAATTCTCGGAATTTTATAGCATACAATATGTATCCACTGGGAGTGGATGCCACCCAAACTGTACAGGCTTGTTTCTTGAGCAAGACAGACAGACAGCCCATGAAAACTGAGCAAGAATAAACGTCACAAATTGAGCCCCACTAGACATTTCTAATTTCATTGAAAATTATCTCATAGCATACAATTATGAACGCTGGAGGTCGAGGGGATCTTGTTATTTATTGATAAATTTTTCTCATGGTTCATGTTGTTCAACTATTTTTTATCATGCACACTTCTCCATTCAATAATATCTATTGGCATTTTAGAGAAATTTACCGGGAAGAGTAATTAGAAACTAAAATTAAATGTATTTGCGGTATAATAAATGTATCTAATCGGAGAACTTGTTTACTAAGTCGTTTCGAATCAGTACAGATTGTATGTTAGTGTATTTAAGCGATTCTAATTTTCTCATCAAAATGGGAATGCGAACTGTGACGGCACAAAGTTCCCAAATTGATTTTACATTTGCCAGTTTGTTACAAGGTGTACTATATTTGTATTCTTAACGCTCTTGAATTGAGATGTTCCCAAGAATTCCCTAGGAAAAAAAATAAAAAGCACGATTTTGTAAAAAATTTCCTTTCAAATTACGATAAAGTAAATACTCTAACGTACATACGTGAAGTGGTCAGTTGTGGATGGTTAGCAAGCCCAGGTAAGTGTCTTCAATTAATTCGATGTACGGAGAAAACAAAAATAAAAATTTCAGCAGTTTTACAACAGGCAATCACGGCATAAAATGTGAAATGATGTGCTATCATTGGTAACCTGCATAATTTGTCATTAATGAGAATATCAGAATGGCATAGAAACGAATGACTATAATATTTTACCTACCTATACATTATACTATATATTATACTTGACTTTGAATGTCATTCAAAGCTCTGATATGTTATTCCTATCTCCAAAACTGAAAATAAGTATTCATTGATGAATTGCTTATTCCAGCCTTTATCCACAATCCTACTGCTGTCAATTTGCTGTCGCACGTGGAACTCAAGAATATATTTTTGGCTCATATGAGCAGACTACGCACGTCACCATCCTTTGTTTTAACTGATCAAAAACTTTGAAAACCAAGGTGTGGTGTACGGGGGTGTCAGTCTCCATATTATTTTTTCGGCCGGCATAGCGCGTGTTATTCGAAAACAACACATCCAACGAAACAAATATTTCAATCAATTTGTTCAGTTAAATGACAGGCTGGTCCATTGTTTTCACTTAACATAACGGCTTCGCAACGAGATTTCAACCAGACACAGTATTTTTCTGCGGAATTGATCATCACCACAGTACGTGATTAGGATGTGAACATGCATAAATAACACACAAATTTCGCAGCAGTTAGTATATGCAATGACGGGAGAACATGAGTTATTAAATGAACACTGGAATGGAAGCTGGCCACTCTGGCAACTCGAATAAATTCATCCAGCAAAATGATTGACGTGTTTTTCCAGTTCCATAAGTAAATGAGATATTTCGCTTGTACTTACGAATGGTAATAATGTGCAGGTTACTAAAGAGCATAGAAGATGAACCTGTCATGAACTGATTACAAAAGCACATTGGAGCTTTTGCAATACAAATTCTAATATCAAACCATCACAGCCGTGTCGTCACAGCAAAGTCGTGTCAATAACAAGCAGAATGCCATCTTGGAACAATGGGCTGCTGAATAAAAGTGAAATAAATAGTTATGTGATAAAAGCCACAATTGAAGGCATGACAAAATACATTTAATTTCCATCTATTTTTCAAGTATAAAAAGGGCTAACTTTCTCGTTGAGAGCATAACTTCACAACACGCTTACGACAACAAAAAGAAACCTCTCCACCATCCACTAAAGAAATTACACCATGAAGGTATTTTTTATTATCGCTTCGGTGTCAGCGATCATTGCTGTAGTATTCGCAGAAGCAGGTAGGCCATGCCAATTTATAATTGAATTGACTTATCACCGAATTTATTTGCTAGTTATAGAAATTAATTTCATTGTAATTATTTATAGACACTCCAAATGCGGTCGACTGGGACTTTATCCAAATCATTCTAAATGACACCACTCTCGGTATTCACAACGGAATTGATAGTGTTGGTCAGCTTGCCAGAGCTGCGAATCCCATGGTTGGAGCACTTATCGCGGAAAGTCTTAAGACAAGTCTTAAGGCAATTGACCCAGTACTTAGGAATTTGGTAAACGCAGCCAAGAATGGAGTTCTAACTGTGGAAGTAATTGAAGCAGAGAGTCAACGCCTAACGCAACTCCTGTTGGTTGCCTATGATCATCTGGTGGTAATAATGAAACCTCTTCCTTTGGAAATTCGTGAAAAGGTGTTACAAACATTTCTGGACGCGAATAAATTTGTTGTACAACAAATTGATTATATTACTTCTTTACTCCGTTAATGCTTCTCCGATTTGAGCAGAATTGTCTAGTTGTACAATTGACTGTAAAGAAGATTCAAATTACATTAATTAACAAGCAAATTGATAGCATCAATAAATTCAGAATAAATTTTGGACGTAACGTTTTCAACATTGTCCTTTCGTATGTCAAATGGCAAATTCCTACCATGTGCATTACAATTTTCACACTTCTCCCATTTACAGCAGTTTGACGTAAATTTATGGTAAATTGTTATCTGTTTGGGATAGCGTGGCTACGTACGTGGCGATTGATAGTATGATATCAATAATGGCCTTGTATAAAATGCCTCTTATTATTTTGAAGGAATCTTGAAATCACTCGGTTCAATTTTGCCCTGCAATAAATAAATGTACGTGCTACGACACGCGATTAATTTTGATTTCAGTTGTTCTGCTAAACTAGTGCTAGCTTACGACACTTCATTTGTTCCAACTAATTATTTCGCGGCAATATCAGCATCAGAAAAATGGGCCTGTAGGTTACTAAATGATGAGCTGCTGCGATAAGATACAGACGTCTGGCAGATAAGCGTAAGCATTTTGGAAAAACGCTAATGGTACCAGTCGTAGTCCCTCACTGGAATTTGGCTGTGATTATGTTGCTGGAGTCGCAGGGTTTACTGTTAAATTAATGCAATTGGCTGTAACTGAAAGTATTAAATGCTCGGGCTTCAATAATGCTCTTTGCTGAGATTATTGAAACCTGAAGTATAAATAAATACGAGACCCTTGACAAAATTTGATCAACATGTTTTTTTGGTAAACCTGTTAAACTAATCAATCCCAATTTAAAACGTCACTGCTACCAAATCTGTGCCGAACTTGAACACTTGTTAGGCAAAACTTACATGGTACCAAAAGTCTAGTGTCACCGAAAGTCAGGAGTCTTGTCTTAATATAACGTCAATTGCTAGCAACAATTTCTGATGTTTTTCAGTGCATGAAATCTGATGAAATCAATAACATAATCATACATTGACCGCATAACAAAATTAAATGTCCTAGCAATGTAGCTGCAAGCTTACAGATTACACACTAACCAACGGAACGATCATCATTTGAGTTATGTTTACCATACAACACGGTAGAGCAGTAGGTAATCGTAATTAAACTTCAATGTCGACTTCAACCGATGATCTTTAACCTTAGTATAATCAGTTATAAGCTAATGCATCTGTGTGAGCATTGCTTCTATTTTAGCAGATGTTGCCATCTGGGAATGAATAGCAATCAGTTCTGGGTACACAGTTTGACTCTCATGACGAAAAGTCGGTAAACAGGATCATGATCAATTACGGTATTGAAATAACTTATTTAAATACAATTTAATTTTAAGCACAATTCATTTCACACCTGGACAGATATTTAAGAAATAGCACTGTGTCGGTGACTTTACTGATGAGTGCTTGCCAAATGAATTTCAAAACTCTGATAGTAAATTCCAAGACCATTGACATGTATCTTAGTATTATTCCTTTTCCTTTCTGACATAATTGTCCCCAACGCGCAGTACCAATACACTCAGCAAACATGAATTCAGACAATAATGCGAGCATACTGCATGACGCCATGCAAGAGTAGGATATGATTGCAAACAACACATGGTCCAAGGAGATTGGTTGCTCTGTATCTTTTGGTTCATTAGTTTCAAACTTCATGCCTCGGATTGCGTACCAGCTGATTGTGAACAAATTCAATCGTTTCTGAATGCCTGAGGGTCGTTTTACCTTCCTAACGACCCTCATTTGCTGCCCCAACTTAAATTGGAGTTCTGTGTCTTGATATAGGCCACTGTGGACATAAAAAGCCAAGTAATTACTGAATTTGTTCCGAATTACTATATTCCTCCTAACGCGCCAAAACCTTCGTTCAGTTAAATACAGGGTATCGAAATTATTGATAGTTCGACGCTGTCCGTATACTTCGAACAGAGGCTTCAAGTATCGGAGATTAGAGCGAAATAACCCTTTTGGAGATTGACGATGCAACAAAACAAATCTTCCGTTTGATCCGCAACTCGTATCGTAATCGTCACAAGCATCTGCAAATTCCCTGCATGAGAGTGGGACCCCCAGGGAAACATTTTTGACGACTGTAACCATAGCGTCCTCATTAATTACCCACATTCTTGCGAATAGACGCTTCATCATTTTAGTGTGTCTACTCTTTATTTTTGCGAGTAAACACAAGGTTTTGCGAGGATGCAGTTTTTTCTTCAGACGTTTACGCAACCAAGCATTTTAAAGGTTTCATACCTAATTTATATATATATATATATACTTGCGATGTGCATTTTAATAATTCTTAAATGTAAATGATGATGACGCCAGCTCGAACAAATAATAGCTAATTATTGATATAATATAGTTGTGAGTGTTCTTGTTGATTTTGTCAGATGAGCATTTGGGCCAATAGGAAAATACTGACATGCAATCGTATGATAAAGTGTATAATTATAATTAGAAATAGTATGGTCCGATTTGATTTACTCTAGTATTCCAATTTCTCAGAGGTAGCAAATCATAGTTTCAAGTCTAGAATGACGTCGTAATGTACAACCAGTGCCAACTAGTTATTTCTATCATCCATAGATTTCTCATGCACTTTGAAGTACAGTAGTCGGTATGTTAATGAAACTATGTCAAGATAGTTTCAAGATAGATGATTTTTAGGAATTGGTGTCAACATTGTTATTAGTACCGCATCTAATTAATTTATAATTTGGAACTGTGCAAACTCTACTTGGTAATCTCCTTGACAACTACAAAGCATGTAGATGTTCATAAATGTATGGCAATTTAGCAAAATAACTAATAATTATATACCAAACGTTACTCATGACGCCGTTTATTAAACGATATGCATTGCAAACTGTTATTCATTGAGCAGATAAAGTTTAGGTAAAATAGCAGTCAATATTCCTCCTGATGATGGTTTATCATTTCTAATCAATAACAAATTAGCTGCACCGCGCGAGCATCAAATACATCATTGTTTCCGTTTCTGGCTTACCACAGCGAAAATACAATTAATTACTTTCACAACACACGGCCAGGAGCAAAGAATTAACGGGAGCAAAAGAAGCCCGCATGTGGTTACGACGTTAAATGGAAACATGTCATGAAAGCTTGCGGATGCGTTGTTATATGATTTTGACACATTGCAGAGTAGAATCCCGCACTCCAAACGTAAAAAATAATAAGTGTCTGGATCAGAATAAGTGGCACTTGGAGAGGGCTTTTGAAACTGAAATTATCCGAATAATTGTTTTATTGTTACCTTACACGCCTTTTAGCTACCAGCAGAGGCTTTGCGATTTAAATATACAATAGATGATGGGGCTTCGTTTCTTGAAGGTTGTTCAAATTTGGAATTTAAGAATGTATGTACACTTAAGTAATATGTGTTGGAGGCTTCGCGCGGCAAGTCTACACATTCTTAAGTGCTACGGCATCTTTCATTGATTTAGTTATTAGTAGTGTAACAATGCGAGGGGCTAGGAAGTCGATGATGATGAAAGGTATCATTATTCTCATAATAACAACGTTAATTTAAGTGAAAAGCTAGAGAACAATGTGCATTCAGCTAATTACTCTGTCTAGACATTAGAGTTCATTATGCACTTGATTCAAAAACCGAAAACGAGGACGGTTTCATGAAATGTTAAGTTTTGAAATTCCACGTTAATAACCATAATTTCTCACGTTGTCCGAACCATTTGGCTACATTTACGAGACTGACCTATGTATATCTATTGTAGGGATAGTTGAGAAACCACAGTTTCTGAGGAAGAATTTGAAAATCCAATAAAATTATAATCTAGAGAATCTTTCTGTGATGATAATACAAAAATATTTTGAATCCATCTTTAAAACTGCTGACGGTGCGGTGCAGACAACTTTCTGAGCTGAATTTTGAGAATATTTTGATTTCCGCAAACGAGAGCCCGCTGTCGAAAAAATGTTCATGTGGGTATACATTGGTTGGTGCTATTAGTATATGGGAAAACCATTTTATTTCCCAAAGTTGAGTTGACGGATTTTCCAAAAATCAAAATATCTGTTGTAATTGATATCATTTTTAAAGCTTGAATCATACTAAAATTAAACACGAACGGTTGCACCAACATGGTATCTGATATCAAGTTTTCCGGACAGGTCGCTGGTTATTCTAAACTGGCTTCAACATATATCAAGGTGCACAATATGTGTTTTCGTGCATATCAATAATTGTAGAAGCGATGTCATCGAAACACTTAAAATGGTGTAATGATGTGTTTGTAAATTCAATGCAGTGATTTATGTAGTTGTTTTTGTCTGGAAAACGTATACGAGGTCATATTTACTCTTAGAGACCAAACATTTTATAAAACAGTTGCTGAATAAATTCAATATTCTGAGCAACTGAAGGGAACTACAAATCAGCGACTTAATCATTTAAATTCATAATTGCTTTATGACTGTGCAATGTAATTTGAATACACTTTAGTTGTGCCCAAATCTTACGTATGTATATCATAAATATGATCAGAATGAATCGTTTATTACACGGCGATTACCTTTGTATTTAATTCATTGTTTGTATCTTTCAATAAAATTATGACATATCTGCTCTCTTATCACGTGACTACTGTAAAGTCAACTGTAATAGTGAAAAGAGATTCTTCCTTACACTTGTCTTCTCTGTAACCGGAATAAGAACGTGAAAAATACTGCAATACATAATAAAGAAATGCTACATAATTACAAAACATGTAACTTGTTGGGATTACTTCTGCCTTATGCGTTTCAAGCTATTGTGATGGAAAGTATAATCAACAATTAAATTATTACAAAATAATAAAACCCGAACTTGTCTTATCAGTTGGCGATTTACTCCCAATAAATCCAAGATCTGGCGACAGTTTACCTAAGTGTTGTCAAGCCAACAAGTATACTAAGTTACTACTTTATGGCGTTGAACTTTACAATTTATTTATCAGATAAAAGGGAGCAAGAAGTTTTTGACGATTTGGATTGCTATTAAAAAATATTAAAAAATTAAAAGGCTATCGCGCAATCATTGAGGATAATTAGTTTCTGTTTGAGGAGTGTTGCTTGTTACAAGCGAACAGGAAAACACGGGATGCGATGAGAAGCTCTTTGGACTGCAGACAATTCCCCGAGGTGACTTAGGAAACGTCTTGACCTCTGACCTCCGTAATTGGGAACCTAGCGGCTCCAAACTTTACCAGAAAATCTACCTTTGTTGAAGGTATTATTATAAGAAAAATGGAGTTTAAATTCTAAAATGAATGGAAGTGGATTTTCGAAAATGAAAATAGGTGCTTAATACAAATAACTATGAATGTATAGGTTTGTCTCAATGGAGGAAAACACCTAACATGTGTTTTTATATCAAGGGATCCGTTTTGACAATAAAATTTTTATTTTTATTATTCTCGAAAAGAGGAAATGAATGTGCTTGGCACGGAAGCAATGTGGATGGTGTTCAAGAAAGAACAGCACAGAGCAGAAGAAAAGACAAGACTTAATTGCATTAAATAAAATCATACAAGCGCCGCCGCAATTTAATATCTGCCGCTACGAGAAGCTGCCATTTGCTCAAATCTGCACTTCTTCCAGGTTTAAATATAAAGAAGGTTGTCCCCACAGTTAGTATAAAGTGTTGAACAAAGTGGAAGGTGAATACTGAAGCTTTGTATCATCTTAATGCTTAAGATATAATTACCAGAAATTAGAATCACAGTTTTTTGTTAATAATCACAAATAATTTACCCTGCCAGTGATTGCTAGAACACAAATTTTTCTTTAAATGAAATTTGACCACTTATGACCACATTCGCTTCACCACCGTAATTGCGGCTCTGAATAGAAGTTCTCACAATTTGCGAAACAAATCTTTGCCGATTAAATAAATTATCAGTCACGATCTTACACTGCATGTTTGGAACGGATTGGCTTAACGACTAAGCATCAATTAAACATGCTAATATCTGAAATTAGCTGGAAGGTTTTATTTAACTGGAACGGCACAAATGGATACATCAGTTGGTGTGCGGTTTGTGATCAGGACAAACACGTATTAATATATAAGGGGTGAATTATTGTAGTGGGCATTACGTTTACGATTTCTGCATGTGGCCCATTTCTCTGCATTTCGTTTATTTAGGCATGTAATTATCAAATGAATTTGTAATAATTTTCCTCGACATAATTGCAGATGATGACAGATCATGTTAGTCGCATAATCACGTGACTAATTCAAGATGGAATATATCAAATAAAATATTTTCGTAATCACGAATGCCAATTTGTGAAATCCTAATCACATGCAGCACCCACCGTTACGTCTACACCGACCTCTCCAACAAAGACTGCAACTAAAACAATGATCCCTGAAAGGAGTTCTTCTCCGCCTCACACCACGGAGTTGGGCTTTTCTTTGCACACCCGCATGATCCAAATATTCATTGTGTTCCATAAGGTATTTCGTCCCTGTATCGGTCCATTGTCCCATGATGTCGTTATTTGTGGCTTGATGTTAGTTTGGTATGCGGTCGTCAACAAGAGCATTACAAGTAACAGCAGAATACAAGGCGTAAGTCCGATTTTTCGACTCATACTTTCTATTTCGGGATTCTGATAAAGAAATGAAATGATAATGCTCATATAATATTGAGAGCAAAAAGATATTGAGAGCAACTTTATTAATTTTATTTATAACTTTGACCTGGCCAGTGATAAAAAGCATTAAATTATTGAGTCAGCCTGATACTATCCAGCAATATGTCTTATTTCTTCCTAACTTACTTGGTAATGGCTGCCTACGTAAAAACAATTCGGTTCATAATATGTATTTCAGAAGCATTTTATGTTCATGCATTACAAGAGAATACATAAAAATGTGTCCATTTAGCTCACTCACACGCACACACGTTTCGTTCACAGTATCCTGATGTCATATAAAATGAATGTTTCACCACGATGAATGCTGATACGTATTGTCCATGTAGATTCACTCTCTTTAATTGTAGTAATTTTGTGTGTCTAGACATACATATTAATTATAAAATCACTGTGTATTACTGTGAGAGGTATTTTGCATTGTTGGTTAATGGATATTTTTTTATATATTTTGCAGGTGTGACAATGCTATAAACTGTTTAATGAGTTGATAATTATAAAACTACGTTTTTGTCATTTCAATCTAAATGTAATATTACGCATAATTAAACTGATATACTGAATATCGATTTAACAATACCTACCGTTCACATATTGGCATTAAATACTATTGCAACTTAAGAAATACAGCGTGAAGTTGACAATAATGTTTACTATTCGCTGACACTTTAGCATAAGATGCTTCAGGTTACTGATTATGACGTTACTCTTTCTTTCGAGTAGAAACTGAAGTGCTGCAAATAAATACAGAATGCCAACAAATGTGAGGATTCCTGAAAATGCCGGTTGACGAAGTTGATCACCGTGTATGGTTGCCGGTTTCATGCTAGGGTCCTCAGGAGATAATTTTGTGTCTAAACGATACGTCAAGCTCCTCCAAATTTTCCATCTGTCGGGCAACCCCATTTGTTGAATTCGAGAGTATGTCTGGAAAAGCCAATATCTGTTGACCGTGTAAATTTCTAGAAAGTAGTAACCGGTTGAAAGAGGATCCTGCAGAAGAGGAAAGCATTCCACATTTTCATTTCCAGCGATATTTCTGATTTTCTGGTTGGTATACAATATCTGGTCATATAGATTTTCTGAATCCACACACCGTGCATATTTGTCCCTAAGGTAATTGATATATACACCCCCGCCACTGACGACCGATTCCATTGTAATATCGTAGAAACTTTCGTTAAGAATAGTGCTCAAATTTCTGCTGGTAAAACTTTCATGATACAATTTCCAAGAAGAGACCGAAGACCGAATCTGTTAACAAAAAGAATTTTGTATCCTTCGTCAAGCATGTCCCTCAAAGACTCAAATGGCGTTGTCGGTTGAAATACTGTTAGCACACTTACGATACCATTGGAGTAAAACTAACAAATAAAGATACCTACGATTTCAACAATGACGAGAAATTTGAACCTATTCCAATAGAACGGAGTGAAAGCACCTATTGTCGCACCGAACAGGTCCAAAACTTTTGTTATGGTTGCTACTCGACAACACATTGGCAGTCGTCTAATAAGTACTGCTATTATAAGTATTGAACATGCCCATGCCAACCATATTTCGGTGGAGAAGGATTCTAACCAAACTGCGAAGTCAACATTCTTGTGTCTCAGAGCTAGAACATCTTTGCAATAAATCGCATATTCCTTACTGTTCGACAAATAGTTAAATCCAGAATAAGTAACGTAGAACTCTGAAACTTTCCATTTGTCGTAATCCGAGTAAAATGCCGTAAAGTCAATAAATTGTCCAGTGTACGCTCCGTGGATTTTATCTTCATGGAACACCTTAATACCGTCGAAACATTTCGTTGAAATATTGTGCACTCTTGAGAGCACACGTGCAGCCACTATTTCCGCGCTGCAATATACAAAATTACGTGACGTAAATGCCACAATTTTATCATCACAGACTGAGTGGTTTTTGTTGTAGTAACTAGCATCCATGTCTGTAAAAGGTTGATATATCAGAGTATTGACTTTCCTCCCTTCCGAGCTTGCGAAATATTTTTGATGCAGCGTCATTGGGTTCATGAGTTGTTGTATAAAACTATTGCCAAACATCCCGAAACTTTCATTGTTCCTGCACCCAAGGGGACACACAATGCGATAAGCCAATTGGACACCGTTGGCATATACCATTAATGTAATAGCAGGAAACTTAATATACAAATTAATGATAACCTGTTCTATGTACGAGTCGTTCGTTCGTAAAGGAGTATAGCCAAGTAATAAGAACTGTGTTGAAGGATGCATGCACAGATGCATAAATGTTTGTTCTGCGTCCCCCCAACTGTATATATTTCCATAGTACGCAAGTAAGATCACATGGTTCGGTTGAGTGTGTTTGAATGGAAACACTCTGCCAACGTTCTTACTGTAGTTTTTGAACGTCATGCAACGAACTCTGTCGCACTGAAAATGCAGTTCGTCCCCATGGAAGGAATGGAACGATATTTCAAACTGCTCAAAATTTGCATTCAATGCTGAGAAATATGGCTGAAAACCTTGTTTAATGAGTTGCTGCATTGAGTGCAAATCATCGGCGACGACTTGCTTCAACGCGATAATCATTACTTGAAAAATCCAAGCAGAAGTAAATCCAAAAACTCCTAAGTTGTGTTCCATGTTGGTTACCAAGATATTGACAAATATGTGAAATTGATGCTGTTTGCTGACAGGCTTGAAGCTTTAAGTGCCACAACTAGAAGATGTTCCGGCCAACTCCAAATAACTTATCTTGAGAGCTGCTTGGGAACGTTTGTCGATTTTGGCTAGGACTAAGTAAGATTACCCGAATATGGCATTGTTGACCTGGCTGCAACTGTTATATTCACCAGCGTTTGCTATTTGAGCACGTAAAAGTCAGCAGAATATACAATTGATGAAACATCCGTTTGCTTGGAAATTAATAAAATTCCGAGTCAGCATGACGACCTATTACGAGAAGGGTTCAACTAGTTGGGAGACGGGTTCGAAGCTACCTGCCGAAATCAAAATGTTTTAAATCTAACTTCAATCTTGTTAAAACGTGATTTAAAACTGTATGATCAAATGAACTCTACGATGAGTTGGAAATTGAGGAGCTAAGCTGTTATATTTTATGATTTATTATTTCGCCTCTTATTTTGAAGTCTCTCGTTTACCTCGTCTTGCACTGGACGCATCTGTACGTTGCGACATTGGAGAGTTCCTGTTACAACTAGTTCCAACACAACGAATTAGTTTGTACTAGTTTCTGGCAGTTACGATGCCACCGTACTGACTGGTATACGTGGACAAATATGCTCGATGCAATATCTTCTTGTTTCGAAGGAACATCTAGTACACGGACACTTGAATGTTCGGGAGACCAAGATGAAATGACGAGTGGGTAAGCTCTTACTTACAATGCAATTTGTATAACTAATTGTAAATGATATTGTCACATTCACATGAAGTTGCGCTTCTACATATTGCTGTTCATGTATGCATATGGGTGAAGTATTAATGATAAGCGGTCCAGTGAATATCAAGAGTTCTGGTAGCTTAATTGGTCACGAACATAAAACCGATTTGAAATAATTAAACTCGAAGAATGTCAATTAGCCTGGATGGTGGAAAGAATGCACGGAAGAAATTTTAATTATTTCTGACCAGCCTACATATCGTGTCACCGTTGGACACTAACTTACTCAGAAAAATAATTACATGGTAGAATGTGGATATTAATTTAAAGAGTTAATTACTTTCCAGCATCGATCAAATTTAATAATTATTTCCTGATCTACTGTAGTCAAAAATTGTTCCAGTTGTAGTGCTACTGCTTCTCGTTAAATATGGGGGTTTTCGGGGAATCCCAGATACTGAAATTATCACTTTGAAAGGCTAATGCGGATCTAATGTACAACGGAATTGCAATGTTTCTGAAAGCATTAATTAATGGTAATGATGGTTATACCCTACGAAACACTCGATAAAACATTCATTCACGGTCACCCCGAGGCCAGAATAATCTGCGAAATAAAAGTTTTCATTATTCAGTAGATTTTTATTTTTATTGGCGGAACTACCGAAATAACAAACAAATGAATAATGCACCACTCCTTTTACCAAGCTAAATCTTCAGAGATTAAAGTAGAGGATTACATTAAAGGCTTGAGTATAACCTCCAGCTGGCAAGTGCCAATGGCTGCTGGAATTTACAAAAAGAATAATCCAACTTAACGCTTCTTAGAAGGGAATGTGGAAACATGGTTTATAACAATATTTTGTCGTTTTGTTCAAATTGTAAATTTTTTCTTCACTGCAGGTTGGCAGGGACCTCAATCTGACAACTTAGAATCAATACCTAACGTAGACATATGTAGGTCTACATAGGTTTGTTGTGAAAATTATTGCCTGCGGAAACTGATCGGCTGATGGCAATAAATTTCACAAAACCAAAATTTGTAATGTTTCATTTAAATCATTCGATATGTGATCCGAACTGCCGTACTTGCAAGCAATGAAACGTTTTCCTAGAATTTCTTCAGTTGGCTTTCCTCCCTTTGAGTCTATCATGATAACTGCTAACTGGGGAGAAGGTAGATAGGGGACGAATAATGGAAGACATTTGAATCAAGGTTAGAAAGTATAGTTGAATACTAGTATTGGCGGGTTTTTCTCCTCATTGCAATGCAGACTGTACTTTATAGAACTCGAGGCATTTGAGAATGTGGGTCTCAATCTACAACTTGAGTCAATAGCCGATCTTGTCGGCAATATTGCCATAATTCACGCCAAGAAATTAAATAAATTTTAATTATTTATAGTTGCTTACACATGAATCTCAGTTAGCGCCTTAGGTGGAATTACGCTGTGGGTAGACCGGACAGATAAAGGCAAATGACATAAATTCAGCCGGCAAATGATATTATAGTTTGGGCCAAGCTATTCTTGACGGTGAGAGACCGAGTATTAGCATTTTATGTTAAGCAGAAGATAGTGCGGATTTGGTTTTTAAAAGCCTATATTGTCAGTCCCTCACAACAACGAAATACAACCAACTCTTATTTAACTCTTGTAATTAGTCTGGTAGATAATAGCCACCAACGAAACAATTACTTTTCCAATTTGTACCACCTTTCGTGCCGCAGATAATGAGAAAATAAATTGCGGGCAGCGCTAAGATTAATGTTCTCCTTGTAATTATCAGGAAGAGAATACAATTGTAGATTTGATTACTTCTAAATGAGCAGTGACATGAAAGCGAATATCACAACAATTAATTCTTCCATTAGTCTCATGGCGTGGATTACTTTGTACTGCGTACGTAATTTTGACTATCGATTATGCCCCTGCATTTGTTCGAATGTATTTGTGTTGCAGACACTTACATAAGCTATGTTCCCTGCGCTTGCATCTTATGTAGTTTTTAAATAAACAACAATTATAATTTACTAAGGGCTATTACTCTAACAAAGAATGACTTTGAACTCCAAAAAGCGTTTTAACTACGCACTAGGCACTCAACTCAATGTCAAAATGAAAGCCCAAGGATTAAACTTTTGTATGTAGTTTTGATTTTTCGAAGTCCATCACAATGGCGCCCATTAGGTCACTGGACGTTGAGAAGGTAACCTAATAGCTTCCCAAGGGTTTCCGGTGCCAAAAATTTACAATATATCTTTACACTTGTCAATATCTTTTCCAAACAGATTATAAAAACTTAAATAATAAACTCAAGGTTCGAGACTTTTTTATAAACATCTCTTAGTAGAACAGACGCAACTGTTGCAACTAAGTTTAGTGCACTCCACTCTGCATATTTAGACGACAGCATTCACCACCACATAATCATGAAGCGTTCATCTGTGAACTCGAATATTTTCAATATGCACACCAGTATTTTGGGGCGACGTTAGACTAAGGCATCCAATGGCCGGATATCTGGTCTCACTATTTTATTCGTTGAAGAACGAATGAAAAAGAGATTCGCTGTTCAACAATGTATGAAAATTTCTAGGGTAATTAATAATACTATTACATAAATAGTTTGAACACGAACTAAAACGTCGACATACACAGACGATAATCTGCTAATATGACTCGCTGTAACATTGGAAATGTGATTTATCCTAATTAATTACTGAAGTACCTGACTGAGGTTAATGAATTTCTGGCACTACACTGCATCATGCTATAGTCAGTATTATGTACTGTCCTATTTATTACAATGTATTTAATCTGGACTTAACACTGAGATTTCGCTCGCATCGTTCTTTACTCAAGAAGTAGCCTCCGTTTCTAGGTTTTCGATTGGCACAGGCTCCAAACCAAAGTAAATACTTGCCAATGACGGAACTGATCTGTTCTATCAAACCAACAATGTACCCGGCTAGAATCTAGTCAAGTCGCCTCTTTTTTGTGAAGCCTTCTTAAATTATGAACATGGGCGTTATGAAAATAAATTCTTGTTGGCTTTTTCCAAGATGAAGTTCAACGTCGTCACTGGAAATATTAGCCTCCTTGAATTCAAAAATATTACAGATAATTTCGGGATCTTGTATCAGGGTTCACTACGTGACGGTATCAAAACAAAATCCGAAAAAGTAAATTCATTAACTGAAAAAGGTTTGGCGCAACCCATAGTGAAACAATTTAGTAAGAAGAAGGATGGTACACAAAGAATCATCTACCAAGGTTGGTACTCATCAAACTACGATTCTAGAAATATTCCTGTATTTATCAATTAGCGTGTTGTGATGGTAAGTTGCAGTGGAATTTATGTTGTAAAGAAAACATGGAAGCAGACAAGAAAAGCGACAATTGGGTGCACAAACGTGGAAACGTTCATGTGCATAGCGGTGTAATACATTGATCTAGACATGCATTTCCAAATTGGATTGAAATTGGTGCCTGATTCCTCACTTTGCCGTGACCATAGGAAATCGAATGGGACTGTAACAAAAAGAATAATAATTGACACTTTAGAATACTATATTGTACTTTCGATTTCCATAACTATTGTTAAAACCATTATCAAACAATTTTTAACGGATCGGATTATTTGCCCCAGGACATTCATCATTTCGGCGCCTTAATCGAAAGCATGCTAAGGTTTGATATTGATTGTGAAATGATCAGGCTGATGCTCTTCCCATGCTTCAGTGAAGATAAAATATACAATTTGTGCAAATGGATAGAATAAAATTTGTAACTATTTAGGGCACGGCGTAGGGATTAATAATATGTTACATTGAAAACGTCACAACCATCATGTTATTACATACTTTGTACAGTTTCCCGGTCGCTAAATGTAAATCATGGCCAACAATAATTTTAAAGAAAGACACAGATTCTGAGGTCGCTGTCTGGTGTATGTGACGAGATGTGCAATATAGCAGGTAAGCGATTTACTTTCCATTGGCTTGTTTACTAACCGACTGCGACAACCTTTGTTTCATTCTTTGTCGGCATTATTCATTTTGCGATATCTTGGGATAACTTGGCTACATATTTGGTTGATCAATAAAGTGTGAATACATTAGTAAACATTCTTGCCTGAATACAACTCAGATAATGATTTAAGTTTAACCATCCTCGGGCGTCATCTTCAGTTTCATCGAAGTGATAGTAGTGTTTCCATGTTTTGACACCTACAATTTTTCACAGTAACAAAAATTATAAATATATTTTCCGCCACTTAAAGTCAATAAATTTGCATTTAAATTCAGCAATGTGAGGAATTGAAAAATGGATTCATATCTTGCAAAGAATGTATCCTTTAAAAGTAAAGGATTGCCCAATTAACATTTTTTCAGGGTCAAAGCAAGCGTGGATAACACTCCGAAAGTTGGAGTCTACTGTAATGGACAAGGTGAGCAGAAAGAAACGAACAAGTATGATCGTCTTGGTTCAATATTAACTTTTACAATATTGGTTAACCTATCTTTGTATTATACCTTGCTGATATTTGGCTGCTCCACCGTATAGTTGTTTAAATAGCATTTTGCACAATCCCCTCCTACGCAAGCTTTGTCAAAAATCAATTCTGCAGATTTTTGGATTGCTCCCAAAACTTACGCGTTACCATTTTTCATTAGTCGATAAATCATTCCTAACAAAGAAGAGACCCTTACGCACCTTTCGGCCGGATACGCTGTAAGGACACCGTGGTTTCGTGAAATGGAACTTAATTCACTCATGTGGCTAACGTGCCGTTTTTGTCAAGTGATAACGATAATTGCGACAAGATTTCAAATGCCCATTACGATTTGCCGAATTTACTCTTTATATGCCATGTTACAAATACCCAGCATTAAAATTAAAATATCCAGCTTTTTACCCAAAAAAATCTGTACAAATCAATATTAAAAAATCTGAACTAATAATCATAGCTTTCATAAAATAAATTTAGTTTAATATCTAGTTTAATTATATCTATTATATCAGTTAAGTTTAATAGCATTTGGCGCAAGTTCAATAAATGATAACTTGCTGTGTAATGCAGAAGTATGTTACCGTTCAGGATAAATCTAGCTGTGTCTCCATTATTCGTAAGTGCATAGGTGGATCCTTGACAAAACACAGCAGGTTGTTCTACATGTTTGAAGTATTATAGTGTTTTCATTATCAAGCGTGAAAACGGCTGATATCAAGGCCAGCCGAAATGTAAACATTTATCAGGTTTAGCCGGTTTTAGTTTATATAGCATCTGACTTAAAAATAATGCCGTACAGCGAGGAAAAGACAAGCAAAAATTCAACTTCAAATGCAGTAGTAGCATTAAGTTCTGTGAATAATTTTGATGGAATTTATACGCTGATGTTCTTTGATACTATAGCAGTACATACTTTGTTTTTCTAGTCAGTTCGTATATGAGCATTTCCTAAATGAATATATTATCACGGTTGCAATATTGCATATCTATTCCATTACATTGAATCGGCATCACGCAAACAGTTTGTCGCTCCATTAAGTTACTTCACTCTCTTCAGATACGACCAGAATGAAATAACATCATAACCGTTGAAATCGGGCATATGTAAATATTATGTTACGAATAACGTATAGTTATATGCAAAATGGATTCGTTTATTTAATAGCCAACTTTTTCCTTTAGATGCCATTTTTAGATGGAAATTCAAAACCATAAATGTAGGCGATTTGAAATAATTGTGTACTTGTGTTCCTGATAATTTAAAACTTACTTTAATTAATGTTTCCCACTTGAATTTCAAATTGACCAAGTACCTACTGATGTACATATAGCATTTTGCATTTTTGATATCATTACAAAATAGTAACATGTCCTCAAAAAACAGAAAAAGGTGCTTCCAACTGCCGTATATAATTAACATTACCTTATTATAACATGTAGAACGTTCCCCCTTGACTTGATTTTCGAGGGTTACGGAAGTCTATTAACCGATAAGGCGAAAAGGATAAACTGTCTTTCTTCACTATGTAGTAAAATGAAATATGATACACTTCCTTACAGTACGGTGGAAGAATGCTGTCCATTTGCGTAGAACCGTTTCGCTTCAAGCGCACTTTCTATTCAGATCAATGATCATCAATCATTTAGACAATCCCTCATTCTTTCATTGCACGTTGAAAGAGTAGTCGTCTGCTTGAATTCGTTAATCTATTATCGGAACTGTTGTAAAAAGTGTTGTTAAATCTACTCATTTAATCCATTTACCTTTATTTCTAAAAGCGTACGTAGAAACTATTTTAAATAGATTGAGGATTTCAATTTTCTCTGTATCATAGAAAGAACCATATAAAATTTACCCACTTCGCCTAACCCGAAAGTTCGACCTTCATGGGTTAAAACTCACAAAGGAGCTTTAATTTTGCAACCGGCACTCAAGTAGGAAACATATATACGATGATATTATCGCGATCGAGTTTTTCATATCTCTTTAATTTACAAAATTATCCACTGGAAAACACAACTATCACTAGGAGACGCCCACCGCAGAATTTACCACTCGTAAATAAGCAATAAAAAAGTTGACACCCTTGACAAATCACGGTTAAGATCGACGTCATTCGTGAAATATGTCAAACTGTTTTGCGAATCAGTTTGAGGATTAATGAAAATGAATTTATCTATTTACCCACTGTTCTAACTATAAAAAGTTGAGCGTTCTATCTATTGAAGCAACTTCAGAAGAAACGAAATGTGCGTATCTTGGATAAAAAATAAAATGATGGAGTTTGGGACAGCTTGACAAACAAAATCGACAAATGAGTCGACCTTTTTACATTGCGCGTCGCGTAAATACATGTCGCGTAAATATAGACTTATTGTCAATAAGTTATCGAAATTGATATTTCCTTTCTTACGACACCATCTTCATACGCAGTATGAATCTTCAGAAACAACCGTAGGATTCCAATTCTATATATAATATCCTTGCTCAACGAAATAAAACGACCCTTCAAAACATAGCACAATCTTAAATGGGTTTGTGGTTGTTAGAAAAATGTACGTTATCACTTTTACATTGTGGAAAGGCGGAGTTATTTCCCGTTTCGACCGTTTTTCTGCTGCGAGAGAAGCATTTGGCAATTGATCCACAACGTTTGTGTAAAATAAAACAGATATATACAGCATATTGGAGATCCAACTTTGCTTTCTGAATTTAGGTTAAAACTCCAGAATATAATGTTACTGTCGTTGAAGACTCACAGAAAACAACATTTATTTTGTCTCATTTTAAACTCATAACAGCCAGTGACTATTGGTTTTAAGACGTTCTATATAATTAGAAATGATGGTAGGATTGACCACAATGTGGAAAGTTTAACCTCCCACTGTGTTACAAGAGGTCGCTAATGATGAACCCAATCGTAATATGTAATTAGTTTTGTACAATATTGATCACATATAATCGTTGTGACCAATCATACAAATAAAAATTGAGTACTGATTTTGCCATTTCTAAAGTTTAAAGCAACGCATCTCATGTCAGTGAACCTGGCTTCTTAGTCCCCAAGTTGATTCATGAATGTTCACACTTATTCATTCGATTATCACAATATCATCTCCCGATATTCAGGTTCATAAATTGCAGAGTAACAATCTGTATTTTTGAGCACCATGGTCGAAGACATTTACAATCGATGCACGATTTACAACCTTCATCCAAGATTACATAATAGGTGTCATTTCGGTGAAATTCCTGCCGACGCCGCTCTTCACAAGTTACCTGGTACAAGGTTTATAAGCCGATGAGTAACGCAAAATTTATGCTCTTGTCAAGCTGACGTGACGATTACATTTGTAATTTAAGCATCATGCTGAAAATATTGCCTGTAACTATTTTGAACAAAAACAAATGATTTGTTAAAATTTGAGCTTGAAAGCTGTGACAACTTTAGTATTTGCAAATGTTTCATGTCCGTTAATATAAATGATGACCTACAATAATTTAAATGCAGTAAGATATATTCATCAAAATTCTCCGTGATATAATCGACAGTCTCTGTAAAATCAATTTAACGAATTGGTCGGGACGGGTTCGTTTTCCTTTGGTTTTTTTGGTTGTCATCAATGGGCAGGTTGAAATATCGTTTTTGTATGATTCGTCGTTCAAAACCTCGAGCATTACTGCTACACTTACTATCCGTACTCTTGTTATTATCATTTCTCAGCTTCAAAGTTGCATTTACATTGTCATAACAGATTTGATAAAAAAATGAGTGCCTGATTATCTGCCTTATGAATTCTCTAGGCCAAACACAATTATGGGTTTAATATATTCTCCAGTGTAGAACAAACAGCCCGTGACAACGCCGATGATCAGATACTTGACTTTATTTTATTTTGGTAGTGGCTCAGGTTCAATACCTAAACGTTGGAGATTTGCGCATATTTTAAAGTATCGATCTCAAGTGTAAACGTGTACCTGATTGCAAGAAACTAAAATTAAGGCAAACCCATTTTACTTCTATACAACACACATCACACTAACTTACAACTTCCTCAGGACATCTTTGGGCCCGACTATACCTCACTGTTGGTAATACTATTTTTATGCGACGCTAGCCTGCAACAGCAAATTTTTACGATGAAATATATAAATATTTTTGCTTTTGCTTCTCATGAATACAATTACTTCATTGTTATAGGCGATTGTACCATAAATTTGACATTCGTTATTTACCAATGCATGTTTTATGTGATTGCTGTGTAAATAAACAATGCTTACACAGCAGCGACAGCAGATAGTATACATAAGCAGATAGTCTACCAACATATAATTGGACTAACGTTTAAAGATACCTTATAATAAGAAACACATGAAGAATTCAAATAAATACGTCAGCGAAAAATCAAAAGTAATGCACTGTTGTTGGATTTCCGCCGGATGAAATTCAACGTCTCCTTAGGGAACATAGGCGCTCAAGAGTACCTTTATTGATACAGGTTGTTTGACATTAAGGTCAGTTTAGCTTTGTCAGATTACGTGACCATCAAAAGTGTCAACATGGAATGTGAAAGCGCTTGTTTATTAAAAGCAAGTTCACCAGAAAGCTAGAAACTAGCAAGTTGATAACTAGCAAATAGAACCACATGCAGAGAGGGATCGTTTTCTTAATACTTAGCGTAAAAGTGTATTGTGCATATTTAATTATTGATGAGGCAGCAATTTGTTTCCGTTTCCCCATCCACATATAACATCCACAGCTGTACTGTTATTTGTGTAACGACAATTTATTTTCAGTTTACCGGAGAGCTGTAATGTAGCTAGTAACCATAAGAAATCCGGTAATAACACTAACACCGATAATAAATGTACATATTTATGAAGACATATTTGTTTTCTCATAATAAATAACAACAACATTTCAGTTTCTCTTCTCTATGTAATATCCTGAAATATTTACGAGCTTTTCATTCTTCACTAAATTTTCACGTGTAACAATTTACGGGAGAGATATACTGGCGTTCCGGGAATCGAGAGTAAACTGATGATGAAGGTCCCTGTGATTGGAATACGGGAAACGAAAGTTTCACAACTTCAGTTTCTCTGTTTAACCATTTCATGTAGAACAGATGGAAAGATTTGAACACATCGAGGGCTGCTAATAGTAAGAACCAAATAGGGAATATCGACTTTCGTTCTGCTTCCCCTACTTACCTATTCGTTATTACCATTGTCACTGCTCATCATTAAGTTTGTTTTTACCTTGTTCCTTCAGATTATAAAAATATATGCCTGAAAACCAGGGATAAAATCTCCCTTGGCCAAATACGCTTATTCGAACTAAAATTTAAATGCATATGATGACGCCGATTGTACAAGCTGTGCTTAACTCCAAGTCACCAATACTCCAGGTTTGGGCGCTTTGGATGGGTAATATGGCAATGTGGTTCAGTAAATCACATTTGGTATAAACTTATTTCCCGAATTCTTCAAGTGCATGATCTTGGTTTAACGCAGCTCCACAATAAAGCAAATGGTACCTGTGACAGACACATTTTTCCCAGTTGAAAATATTACGCAGAGACGACGTTGGATTACATCCATCACAACAGCTCCAATGGCAGCAAAGACTTAGCTGTAACAACTGTTCGGAAACCCAGATCGGTATGACGCAACATACGGTGAACATCCTTTCGACTGTTTCGTAAAGTCATTTTGTTCCTGACAATTTGCCTCACACCATTATTAAAAAATTTCCCAAATGAGCATCTTCATCATAACGATTCCAATTGATAAAAGTTTCCAACAATACGATAAATATGACAACGTAAGTCGAAATGGTGTACGTCACCGATACAAATTAATGTAAAGAAAAAATCCAAGGAAGAATATAGTAGTTGTTTGCGTATGCCGATATTGGCCGGAACCATAGAACCTGAGCTGAACTGAACCACTGAAACATTTTTTTGTAAAAGCCACAATGCATGTAAAAGACGAGATCAATCCTCCGCAATTAAATTAGTCTACAGCTATGAGCATTTTTCGCATTTAATTTCCTGGTTTCTGATCGTTATATTCCTTACTATTTTTTCAGGAGTAGTATCTAGGTAGGTAATGTGAGAATGCGGATTGAAAGCTGATGAAGAAAATGCTGGAGAAATTTTTGTGGAAAGGCAACGTTGCATCCGTTCATACGTTTTTGCTATTACGTACTGGTGATAAAGAATTCTGGAATCGAAATTTATCTGCTAATTTGTTTTATGTTAAAAGGGTTGCACGATATGTGCATGTATTGTACGAATGAGTAACTCAGTTGTTGTTCAGACCGCCGTCAATGGATTTTGTAACCTTTGGCATTAAAATTAATCTCCAGGTAAGAATGCCATAGAGGTTTTTATCATAATTTGGACATGTATGAGCGGCGGAACGTGTGTGAATCACTTTGTCCTTTGCCAGAGGCCAGAGTCAACGAATGATTTCTCCTTCAATTGGAACAAACATTTACAACGTAATTTACTCAATGGAAATATTAAACAGTGACCTTGAACCGGTTTAAATTTCTATTAATGTAGAAGTAAGTTCGGTAAATATTTTCGTTGATCGTTTCCGCCAGCTGACTGACCACTAACATTTTCTTCAAAGTGAATAATTTTTACCTCTTCCAATGATACGGAAATCATATTTAGAACCACTTGCTATTTTACAAGAATACGAAAACCGTGCAATAATCTTATGGTAGTTTTTATTCGTTTTTACAAATTTACAAAATGGTGACAAATGTTACACCGTTTCCATCCGCATTGTAACTTCTTTTAATCTATATATATTTACTAACGCATAACCAACCATTAAATTTTGATCATCGCTTCCTGAACCAAATGGCGCTATATCAACCTGTGATCATAAATATTGGAATTTGTTTTGATAAAACGTGAAAGGGGACCGAAGTATTTCAGCAACATTTTGAGTGTTTGAAGGAAACAAATTATTTCAACTGTCAGCAATCATGAGTCAGTCATGACAGGAAGGTGAACGATAAAACTCGTTACAAGTTCTATGTTGATATATGTATATTATCCAAACAAAGTGGTTTTAAAAATTGCTTAACCCTCTTCAATTTTTTATTAAGCTATTATGACGAAATAAATCACTGTCAAGTGTGTGATAAGATCTGCATGTGATTAGATGGAACACTTTTCATTACTGTCGCCCGACGGCGTTACACGTCGCAGACGATTTTATTGGACGTGTAATTTTTTGCGTGCATTGTTTTTGACAACAAATAAAATGATAAAGTTTGTGGACAGCTTGACAAAAAAGATTGAGAAATGTGTACCTTATGTACCAAATTTAATCAACGAACAAAACCATCACATCCGAAAATGTCAGGTAACTTAATGTAATGAAAAATGAAATACATTTTTTCGAGTTTGTCACATTTCTAAAATAACTACATCCTTCACATTCTTCAATTACCGGAAACCCCATGTGTATGCATATCGGTACATGACCTGGTTCTTCGTAAAGGAGTTGTTAAAGTAAAGTTCATCAGAATTGTATTGACAGTACAAAATATATAATTTTCCAAAACAATGTCAAACAAAATGCAATTATTAAGTTATTTAATTTAAGTAACATAAAGTTGTTTGAGACATTTGACAGTGGCACATTTCTTTGATTACAATTGAAGCCATCCTCCAAATATTTTAAGGCGATATTACAAATTAATTTGCAGATTTGGCAAGGACAAACGTTTTCATATTTTATTCCTTGAAGAAGCGACAAGACAAAAGAAATTTTTAAATAAACATAAAAAGATGAACTTTATGACCGCCGGACAACGAAAATTGCCAAATGGATATACTTCATTACATTGTTCTTAAGTAGATAAAAGACAATACGATTACAATCGAATATTAAAATGTCGTATAATTGGAGGTTTGGGATAGTTGTCATTCGTAACTTGAAAAACGCAACGCATTATCAAAAGCAACTTCAAGATTCACATTATAAGAACAATACGATTCTTCAACAAACTCAAAAACTCCCGATTACAATTACGATGCCTAATAGCAATAGTATCATAGTAGCCAGTATGTTATCTGATGTACGAGGGTTTGTAGATGCAAAGGTTTTGTGGATGGAATTGGAACTTAAAAGTGTCTGCTGCGGAACTAATTGGCAACAGTAAATGTATATTGGATAAACTGAGTAGCAAAATGGCATTAGTGAAAGCATGGATGACTTCTTTTGGTAGAATGTGACGATGACAGCAGATCAGGAATGAACATATGAATGCATATCCGGGAGACGTCTAAAAAGTAATTACCCTTTAACTCTCATGATTTCTATGCGTTTTACTGGTAAATATGAGAATTGTAATGTGCAAAAACACACATTACTTTCCCTTGCATTCATTCAAAATATATCGTCGTGTGCAGTCGATCTGTTGATATGTCAATACGGGTCGTTTGAAAAAGTTGATATGTCTCTTGGGTGTCGGGCGAAAAAGTTGATATAGCACATGTGCATTGAGAGAGAAAGTTGATAAGGTAAACTAGAACCGGCGAAGCCGGCCCGCGTCACCCGTTACACGGGCGGGAGCGAGGTTAGAATTAAGTACCAGTCTACATCAGTGTGCGACGTACATTCACGAACATTTACGATCTACTTACATTTCAAATCTACTAATTCAAATCATGCATTATAGTTGGGCCCAATGGTAAGTGTGTGCGCATGTTCCAGACGTCTCCCCAGCAACAAAATATGACGGCGGGCCTGACTATTGTTCATATGCGCACATACGTATCTATTAAGCGAGAGGGGAAGTCCATAACTTCCTGCATATTGTTGCACAACAACCAAGCTTCCATATCATTGTACATAAAGCCTAAGCGTCAATCAATTTCTATTCACATTTCTCCCCAGCCATTTAAAAATTATAATCTTTGAAGTGGTGCGACAGGCAGGGGTTGAGGAGTTGACAGGTTGTTCCTATAGAAAATTTTCGCAGCTTTTTATCCTCTGTCTGAATCCAAGATACAAATTTTTTGACATTCCCCCTACCCCGACCTGGTTTTTCGGCCGTAAGTCCGCCGGACGATGGGGGTCCGCACTTTTTATTACGGATTCGGATTCTACAAATCAAGTTACCCCTGTATGTTTAATTTAAGCATATTCTACCGTAAGATTTTTTGGCGTCTAAATTATAATATGTATTTATAATAAACAAAGTGTTGAGAAAATTTGCAGTGATAACAAAAGCTGAAGTGACTTTTTTAATTATTTTGTGTTTCACGAAACAGTTATTGTTTCACGTTTAATGGTTCAAGCATATAATTAGTTAATTGTTCAGTGTCATATTCACGAAATTTTTGTATTATGCAATGTATGCAAGTCTAATTGCAAGCAAAATATCTCGACAATGATTTTCGGGACATAAGTTGTGACATGTAAAATTTGGTATAGAGCTTTATGTGCACATATAAGTATCATACATCAAAAGATGCAGAATTAAATGGGCTTTATTATGAAATCAAAATCATGTTTTTCTCCCGGCACCCAAGTGGCACATCAACGTTTTCAAACGACCCGAATGGACATATCAACAAATCGACTGCACACGACGAAGAATGTAAAAGTAAAATGGCGAAACAAAGTTGCGACATAGCTAGAATAAAACCAACTCCTTAACTTTGAAATGAGCGAAGGTAAAAATAATATAAATTGTGCTTCACCATTTTCGAAAAAAATAAAAATATACATAAAAAGATATTATGGTAATGATCATCGATTTCAAACGACATTTATATACATATATATGAACTCCATAATATGGAGATATGCTGCGCTATGTCACGGTATTGTACCGTAAACGTCAAATAATATGAATCCAGTGATACGAGGACGTGATAACGGGAATCACATTTGTTACAGCATTTTTGTAAACTTGAATCACGAACTCCATACCACCATAAAGTTCCTACTTCATTTACAACACATATGACGGTTATAAAGATGCATACCTTTGTGTCCATTTTAGCCCAAATGGGCAGATGTTGTACTAAACGGCGTCATAATATAAAAATTAAATTTGTTAAACGCAGTCTAGAATACATTTTGATATTTTTTTGCTTTAAACGTTCTTTGTAACTTTCATCAAGAGACGATAAATGGGTTTTGTACTTACTCATGTAACTCTAAATTTCTTTTTACAGTGCAGTGACACTATGCATAATAGTCAACACTGTAATATGGTTTTGGTGGAGGAATATCATAAACATATTTAGGTTTATTTGATGCTGGTACAAACTGGACAAAGGTTAAAGGACGAATGATACTTATTACAAAGTTGGATGTGGGTGAGGAAGTTAAACGTTTTTGTGCGGCTAACACGGGAAGATATTTATGTTAGTTCGTCCTAAACGGCTGAAAATTTTGTTAGATCTGAAATCAGCGATGCTGAAAACGATGGTGAAATGAGACTTTGCGAAATGCAGAGTATTCAGCCCGTACGAGTAAATTCATGTGTTTTTATGTTCATATGCACATTCATATGGTTTTATTAAACTGTTCCTAGAAAATAATAGTTAATACATACAGCTGGATTATTATAATTAAAATGACCGATCGACCACATGAAATTCAATATGAAAAGTTAGCAACCTGAATGTCATTGTTGGTTATCTTCATCTTACATTCAATGAACCAGTCGATGATAGCAATGAAACTGGAGAAATGTAGTGCATTAGACACAAGATAATACGTTTCTGAATTCATACAAAACGTGTCATATCCACGCTTCCATGATCAAGCTTGAAGCCCGTCAAAAAATATTCTACAGCGACTTTACTAATCACTTTGGAGATAAGGTATGTAACTCCATTTCATTATAACGTGTTTAGTACTATATTTCCTGAAGCAACTTCGGAGTATATATGTATCTGTATTTTAACAAAAATAAAGTGTTGGAGTTTATGACAGCTTGACAAGGAAATGTGACAGACGTGTAGACATTATTACTTTGCTCTTAAGTAAACAAGAGACAAAAATACGTGATACTCATACATCAAAATGTCACTTGAAGAGAGATTTATGGAAGTTGCTATTTCCCATATTACACATAAAGTGAGCATTATCGAACTTCCGAAACACAAGCACGAGATAAAGATTGGAAAAATGCGCTGAGGCTCTTTTACAAGCATTTAAAAATTCTCATTACAGAACATTGTGAACTACGTCATTGGCCTATCTCTTTAAATTTTCAGTTTGATACAATTTTAAACTGAATGGACGTGAAGCTTGCCAGCGTCTTATTGATGACAATAAATGTAAAACTGCTAAGCGTGTATTTTATCGGGACCTCGTGACCTATCACACTGTGCATTCATTATATTAATAATAATTCCTACGTCACATTATTTACCATATGCCACCAGGATGCAAGAATAATTATGCGGCTTTTCTCGGTGTCGACTCTCCCTCGGACATCGGACAACTCTCCCTCGGACATCGGACAAACTCTCCCTCGGACATCGGACAGACTCTCCCTCGGACATCGGACACACTCTCCCTCGGACAACATAAATGCTTGTAGGAAAATACTAATACATGTCGGACAATACTAATACATGTCGGACAATACTAATACATGTCGGACAATACTAATACATGTCGGACAATACTAATACATGTCGGACAATACTAATACATGTCGGACAATACTAATACATGTCGGACAATACTAATACATGTCGGACAATACTAATACATGTCGGACAATACTAATACATGTCGGACAATACTAATACATGTCGGACAATACTAATACATGTCGGACAATACTAATACATGTCGGACAATACTAATACATGTCGGACAATACTAATACATGTCGGACAATACTAATACATGTCGGACAATACTATTACATGTCGGACAATACTAATACATGTCGGACAATACAAATACATGTCGGACAATACTAATACATGTCGGACAATACTATTACATGTCGGACAATACTATTACATGTCGGACAATACTATTACATGTCGGACAATACTATTACATGTCGGACAATACTATTACATGTCGGACAATACTAATACATGTCGGAAAATGTAAACACATGATGAAAAGTGTAATCGCACTCGGGAAACGTGTAATCTCACTCAGGAAACGTGTAATCTCACTCGGGAAACGTGTAATCTCACTCGGGAAACGTGTAATCTCACTCGGGAAACGTGTAATCTCACTCGGGAAACGTGTAATCTCACTCGGGAAACGTGTAATCTCACTCGGGAAACGTGTAATCTCACTCGGGAAACGTGTAATTGATTGAGCAGTTTGAATTGGAACTTAAAATGATCCATATTGCATCAACAATGTAAAAACAGGCAACACTCCACCGACGACACGCATTTGGAATCAGCGAGCGAGGGGCGATAAAAACATTGCCCAACTGATAAAAACTACAAATTAAAATGCTTATTTAGTGCAAAATTCTGGAGGCATTATTTTTCGTTCGACAGAAGGTTCGTCCTTCCCATTTTGATGATAATCAGTTGGGGGAGCACCATGCTCCTCTAAATAATTATAGCATACCCTACATTGAAAATCCGAAAAGAAAACTGACAGTAAGGATGGGTTGGCAACAGAAGCAATTACAACGGAACCATAATGCAGTGCCCTGGGGAGTAAAATCAAAGGAATTGCACAAAACGAGGTAGTATAATACGATTCCCCGTTATTAGGTTTCAAAGATTTGAGACATTTTATGCGAATGTATCAATCGCCCTGTCCACCTGTATGACCACGATATCTGGTTAATGATAACAAATCTTTCTATTTTGAAACCGATTGCATATAACGTAACACCCTGAGACTGAGACCTACTTGAATTTCATACGTCAATGGAAACCATAAGAAATAGTTGCAAGCTAAAAAAAACTTTTAGCAACAACTTTTGGTATGTAGAAGTGGGGTGTCATTCGATCTTTTGTAGGAGAAACATATTACAAGTTTCCCGAGTGAGATTACGTTTCCCGAGTTAGATTACACGTTTCCCCAGTGAGATTACACGTTTCCCGAGTGAGATTACACTTTTCATCATGTGTTTACATTTGCCGACATGTATTAGTATTGTCCGACATGTAATATTATTGTCCGACATGTATTAGTATTGTCCGACATGTATTAGTATTGTCCGACATGTATTAGTATTGTCCGACATGTATTAGTATTGTCCGACATGTATTAGTATTGTCCGACATGTAATAGTATTGTCCGACATGTAATAGTATTGTCCGACATGTAATAGTGTTGTCCGACATGTATTAGTATTGTCCGACATGTATTTGTATTGTCCGACATGTATTAGTATTGTCCGACATGTATTTGTATTGTCCGACATGTATTAGTATTGTCCGACATGTATTTGTATTGTCCGACATGTATTAGTATTGTCCGACATGTATTTGTATTGTCCGACATGTATTTGTATTGTCCGACATGTATTAGTATTGTCCGACATGTATTAGTATTGTCCGACATGTATTTGTATTGTCCGACATGTATTAGTATTGTCCGACATGTATTTGTATTGTCCGACATGTATTTGTATTGTCCGACATGTATTAGTATTGTCCGACATGTATTTGTATTGTCCGACATGTATTAGTATTGTCCGACATGTATTTGTATTGTCCGACATGTATTAGTATTGTCCGACATGTATTTGTATTGTCCGACATGTATTAGTATTGTCCGACATGTATTTGTATTGTCCGACATGTATTAGTATTGTCCGACATGTATTTGTATTGTCCGACATGTATTTGTATTGTCCGACATGTATTTATATTGTCGGACAAGCATCGTCCGATAAACATTTATGTTGTCCGAGGGAGAGTGTGTCCGATGTCCGAGGGAGAGTTTGTCCGATGTCCGAGGGAGAGTTTGTCCGATGTCCGAGGGAGAGTTTGTCCGATGTCCGAGGGAGAGTTTGTCCGATGTCCGAGGGAGAGTTGTCCGATGTCCGACAGAGAGCTTCTGCCGCTTTTCTCTGACAATTCTTTATTTTTGCAAATCAAAGCTCCAATGCATGTTATTTTTTCCTAAGGTATTTGAATAATGCACGAAATTGTCAAGCGTCTGAAATGTTTTATACTTTCCATAAAACAAAATTTCGTTATATAATATGTAATTTCGATAGGTCATTGACTTCGGGAGCATAATTGAGCTATCTAGATGTCTTTGTGCTAACAGCGAAAATTTGCAATGGGTTACTTCTCGATTCCACATGCAATTAATGTTTTACCAATAATTTCCATTAAACTTAAACCGAAGAACATCATACCCGACAAAATCTGCAGTTATTATATTTATTCCAAATGCCATGTTTTCCTTGTCCTGAGCATGCAGTCTGAAAAGTATAACTGTTTGAATTTCCTTCTAAAATTGGCTTAACATTGCTGCAAAGACAGCTCCATGGCATTTCTATTGAAAGTTATTACTTGACGCCGATTAGAATGGAATTTGCCAAAAGCGTTTTCGAAAGGTTAACAGGTTTGTTTTCCTTGCTGTCTTGTACGCTGAGTTAGTTGCCAATTCATAAAATATGATGAAAAATAAAGTACATTGGCTACAAGATTATTGGATTCAGAATCCCAACAAACTTTTACATGGGTACATTTGTATGGTACAGATTGAAGCCATTCACAAAATATTATAGTGGGATATAGCTAATAAATTTATGCATTGGTAACAAAAGGCACATTTACACGAATGTATTATTCTATTTCTAGAAGCAGTTTCAAGGGAAAAGAAATATATCTGCATTTTAACGGAGTACAACAATGCGGTTTGAGATGATGATGGTGGGGGGTCGTGGGCGGAGTTTGCGTTGGAAGGTGCAGAAGGGTTATGATTTGCCCCACAGCAGAGTATTTAAATTTTTTGAACCGAGTGTGCCTTTTCCAAGGCACTGTACAAGATGGGCTGTTTACGGAAACTTTCACTCACTCTTAAATGGAACCTCATCAACGCTTCTACTATTTTTCGTCAGTAATTAAAGGGACTGACCATTGCACGACTGGATTTCCCATTCGCGTTGGTTACTTTAACCTGGGAATAAACTGTTCATTTAATAAACAGGTAAACCTTTGAACCCATGTAACGAAGAATTCTAAAAAACGCCCGTTAACCGTTAAACCGTTAGGAAGTTTCAAAATCTGACATCAGATTCGGTGGTTTGGTGACAAAATAACTTATGAATCATAGGCTATGATCATGTATCACATATGTATGGTCCTATGTTAAAAGTTGTGACGGTTTTTAACGGTAAAAGCTATCCATTGATACTGTTATTCAGTATTCGTAGTCCTATAGTAATATGTAGTTGTTTGTCGAAATCGGATATTGAAAATTCTTATTTGTTTAGTAGCAATAAAAAAAATATAAACGGCCGTTAACCGTTAGGAATTTTCAAAATCTGACTTCAGATTCGGTGGTTTGGTGAAAAAACAACCTATAATCATGTGCCACATATGTATGGTTGGCCCTATGTTAAAATTTTGAAGTAGTAACGCTCCCTAACGGTAAAAGTTAACCGTTGATACTGTTATTCAGAATTAGTAGTCCTATTATTCTATGTTGTTGTTTTGCAAAAAGAGATTTTTAATATTCGGTATAATTTAGTAGTAGTCGTCAAAAAACAAATAAACGTCCGTTAACCGTTAAACCGTTAGAAATTTTCAAAATCTGACATCAGATTCGGTAGAGCGGTGAAAAAATAATCATGTATCGCACATGCATGTTGCAATGTTATTTTTTGTAGTTTGTAAGGGTTTTTAACGGCAACGTTGACCGATTTGGCCCAATTTCAATGGGTAACATAATTTTCTTTAAGAAAGTTAATTATAGCTTTAAGTACTGGATAATTACTGTGCAATTGGTATACATATATGCTTGTGTATACCACTTTGGAAGTAAATGGAACACATTTTTAAATTATATTTTTATCGATTTAAGAGCTATATAGTGCAGAAACTAATTATACATGTAGCACTATTATACATGTAGCAATTGGAATTAACTATCTGCTATACATTTACAACCTGCTGCTGGTTGTTTTTCAAAGATTCCTTCTAATGGGTACGCTACTAGTAGCCGTGGGGTAAATATCAGGCTATTTTTCTGCAATGCCATGAGTTTTAAAATTAGTCAGTGATTAGTGTCCGTGGCTTTTCAAATGTAAAGAGCACCACATCTTGTAGAGCAGAATTCGGTGGTTCTACCAGTATATTCATCACAGCTGTGCGAGTACTACAAAAAATTCCTTATTGATTTTAGTAAATAGGTATTATCAATGTAACCAAATGACAATCAGGCACGACAACAGTTCACTCACTAAATTCAATAAGGAATTTTTGGTAGTAGTCGTACAGCTATAATGAATACGCTGGCAGAATCACCGAATTCTGCTCTACAGGATGTGGTGCTCCGTACGTTTAAGAAATTAAAAAACACTGCTTAACTATTCAACTTTAAAAAAGTGGTGGTTGTGGTGGAGGACAGTTGTATGTTGTTTAGATGACATGAGAGCGTAGGAACCAATAGTGCTTAGGTATGAATGCTCAGGAGATCGAGGCGGCCACTTTGACTATGGGGGAATTGCCATTATGAGATACAGCTTTAATGACTTAAAAAGGGGTTTATGTTGTTTACCTGTTGCTCTCTTGGAGCAATTTTCGAGTCGTTCGAAAGTATCCAGTTAGCTATTTTGTATGACATCGATACCTACTAGTATTACTTGTGTTGGGTGGATTCAATGGATGGAGAGGATCCAGGAAAATGCTATGAAAGCAATAAAAATCATCCGGAGTTTATAAACAGCGTTAATTTTGCATGATAGATTAGAAAAAGTGTAAGCAATTTTGACAACTCAGTTTGAATAATATTTTTATCTTAATTGTTATTCCTCTCCACTTATCATCCGTATACATAAATAAAAAATTATGGTTGCGGTTTAATACCTAATGAAAACAATGAACAAATACTACGTGTAACTTGCTCCAATTGAAGTCGTCATGTGCCCATTTTCATTTTGGTATCCAAAAATATTTTACAATGTGTTTTATCAAATGTTTCATATGACCAGCACAATTTCCTGTTCATTCTTTAAGATCAGAAGTTGTTTTGACGAAGCGACATTCGTATTGGGTATCAGTGGAAACTGAGTTCAGGAAGATAAATGCACTTTTAGCAAATATATTATCCTCAATTAATCAAAATTAATGAAATGCCAAATACCTGGTAGAACTTAAAACGTTCATTTAGCATGGCTTACACGGCACGGCGTTATGCTTATGCTGTTCATAAGAACAAACTAATGTACATATTTAAAATTCCATGGACAACGAGGACATCCATTTCTAGAATATTACCGTTAAATCTGATAAAAGTTGAGTAATGGCGTCTGGGCACGTGGCTGATGTGTTTGTGAGGGAGTAATTTAGTTTGGTTAATTAATAAATTTCCTGGAAACTTGATGGTTTTATTGGCTGCAGTGTAACCGCGCCTTATGCTTTTCAGCTTTGCTTTCACAACGAAAACATTTCTTAGCAGATTTTAAAGATTATGTTATGATTTTAAGAAATCGAAGTGGTAGGTTTTCTTCCTATTTCAGCTTACAATAAATTTACATAACTGATGACAAATGTTGCGAACCAGTGCATTTGGTTTAACACACTTGACTTTTGACTGCATCTTGCGTTATCTATTAATTATACTACCAGCCTGGCTTACTCCTTAGTAGTTAATTGTTTTAACTATTTGTAATTATGCTAGCATTTTTGGAATTTTAGAAAAATCGAAACAAAATTTCTCTGCTACATTCGAGTCGTTTACAACATTTTTAAAACGTGTCAAGCAACTAAAGTGTCAATACACCTGTGATTAAATTTATGTCACACTGAAAGGGAAAGCAAAGTTGCGTCAGCCCAGAACAGGTATCTGATAATTTAAACAGTGTATGTGAGAAGCGGTATCTCTGCTTCCAACTTTATTCATGTATTCCGTAATAAGTATACATTGTTTGAATTGAGATAAATATTGCGGAACGTGTAGCCGCAATTATTTTCTTTGAATGAAAGCGATACTTTATATGAGATTTTATTAACTACCGGAAGCATGAAATGCTTGAAAGGTAGTTATAGCGATTGATCTGTTTGTCTGTCTGTCTGTCTGTCTGTCTGTCTGTCTGTCCGTACGCACTCTAACTTCCGTTCACGTTGACGGATTTGGCTCAAATTTGGTACACAGATACCTTGGCACAAGGGGACGTTCCCTATTGATTTTCAGCCTGGTACCTCGTCATTGACCGGAGGTATGGGGGTCGAAGTGGGGGGTGGTGGGGTTGACCCAGGTGTAAAATTTTTTATTGTAGAAATGGATAGAAGAGTTCATGAGAATCATTTTTTGTCAAAGGACCATGGGTCAAATCTGTAAAATGGTGGCTGGGTGGGGGTCGAAGTAGAGGGGTCACCAGGTGGCAAAATTTTTTATTCCACCAATCGGTGGAGATGTTCAATTTGAGGTTGACTAACGTAGTATAACGGTCGAATACATACATAATTAGTGATTTGGGCATTCATCACTTTTCCGGTAGTTATATATTAAAGGTTACACCTTACTAGTATTATACAAATAATCGATTAATTATTGCTCAATAATTCAATTCGGGTACTACGAGCTAATAACCTGGCCATTCAATAAAATCGGTTCCGGAGTAAAGTATTAATAGACAGGTGTTCACAACATTCATAAATTGGTATACGGATCTAAATGCATGGATTTCTGGCTGTCCCTATTTTGAAAATAGTTGCCAATTAGAAATTGGAACAAATTGTTTTTATATCAAAGCAAACTTTCTCAAAACAATCATAATATATATCAGCTTGTATAATTAATATATCAGCTTTCTGGAAATTCAAACACTTGAGTGGCAGAGAGTAAGTCCTAAAACGTCTAGATCTTGTATAGTAGCGTCAAAATATAATTTAGAAAATAAAACTAGACTAATGGTTTCATTCTTATAAATAGCTGTCAAAATAATGACAATAACGGGAGAGGTGGCTGCAAGAAGGTAACAACACTAACAATTATAACCGTAATATTTTGTAGCAAGAAAAGGCGCAAACTCAGAAAGAGTGACTCACAATTGTTTGTTTATGTGCACCAAAAGATACTCCTCATAATTGTTCCACCTGATATGTTCCGTCCGTAATTTTCAGTTTGCAAAGTGCCACGATGGAGATGCCACGATGGAGATGCCACTATTTGCAGCAGTTTTCGAAACAGTTTAGAAAGTATAAAGTTTGCAGATAGATAGATATTATTTTAGACACAGATTCAAAGAACTTTTTAAAATCTTTTTTACCGTTTTAATATTTGATTAAATTATGTGCAGATGATGACGCCGATGGCTACAAGTTTTGAGGAATGAGTTTTTTTATATAATCTAGATGGGACGAAGTCGCTGGTTCGATTTGTAAATTTGCAGTATGCATAATACTAAGAGGAGCAATTGTGATATACGCAATAAATGCAGCGATCAGTCACATGGAATAAGGAATGCTTGATGACTTCAAAATCCTGATAACTAAAAATTGTCCCGGAAAGTACTATGAAAACCAATGCGAATTTTACAGTGTATCTGAAAATATTTCGACTGGGCAATAATCCTTGTCACCAAGACAGTTACTAACTTTTACGGTTGGTTCCACAAACTAGTCAATTTGTCCAACAAAAGTAAAGCTAAACTATATCCTTGTGAATGTCAGTGAGTGTTTGTATCCCGAGGTATGTGCACTTGAATAAAAGATCTTGCGATTTTTGAAGGGATAATACGTAGGGTTTCCCAGAAGAAACTGATCACTTTTGCATCAACATATTTCTGTGAGACGTCGGTGTACACGCCCATTGTAGGCACAGTTTGAAAGCCTAAACGTTGCTTTACCTTACCGCAAAATTGCATTCCTCTAGCATGTTTACATACGGTGTATCGAGCGACAAGATTTTAGTTTGCGTTTTGAACACTGAAAATTATAATTTTTGGGACCATATATTTTTATTATTCATTTCGATAAGCAACAGTCAAGCGGCATTACAATTTACTTTAAGGTAGTATGTAGTACTTGATACGACAATTCAGAAGTGGTATTAGTTGCGTCGCTCTGACAAACCTAATCTGAACTACACGGTCATCAAAAGGACGGAAATGGTATACAAAAAAGTATCCGATTTTCATTAGAATGAGGCCTGTACTTTGATACCAAGTCACGCTGTCATGCCAACAAATGGCTAAAATACAACTGATTACCAAAGGATTGGAGTGGTGAAAATAAATGAATATATTCTGACATCCTTTAGATGCAGGCGGTTGTCTGTTAGAATCATATGGCCTTGGAAGTGATGATTAGAAAAAACCATTTTGACCAAAAATCGATTCATTACCCCACACTTCCAAACGAAGTGCCCCATAAAGTTATTGTTGTGGATGAAACATACATACCATATAAACAATCCGCGTTATAGGTGAAGTCATTCCAGTGACTACATAATTTTTAACACGTCGTTGAATAAATGATCATTCAAAATTCACCGAAAAACGCAGATGCCAACCGTCATATTCTATTGCTCACTACAGTGCTACGCATACAGTCAGTCCCATGTAATATTGTGAAGTCATAGATTAAGGACAGGGCTATCCAACGATTTTCAATTCATTTTCACAAACATACATACCGAGGAGATATGGCCATCAGAAAAGTGATCAGGTACTTCTGGGAAACCCTACGTAATTTTAAAGGACCATTCTAAGACTGTTTTCGTATTTAAATAACCAATTGTTAATGCTCGTCGACCTGGCAAGTTCAAATCTTGCTTTACATTTAATAAGCTGACACTCTACAAACTTTTGACGGCCTCCAATTTTGTCAAACTCACAACAATTAAAAATACTGCTTCTAATAACTTGTTCGCGTAAGTACGACATACACAACTTGTCGATTGCTGTTTCCCAACAATCATTATTAATCAATCAGATGTCAAGCTGAAACGCTGGACGTAAAGTGGACGATTCGGTAATGTAACTAATTACCATGTACAGATTAGTAACAACAATAATCGTAAAAAAATTAAGCAGTTAAATATTTTCATACTCCTGAGGAGTAAACTTCTTTTCGGACCTGTTAGCCAAAAGCTTTCGGCCTCCAAGACCTTAGAATTGACATCTCTTCATTTTGAAAATAATTGACTTAGGACATCTATTTACTGATTGCACCCAACTATACCAAGCTCACGTCGTATCCACACTACTTCATTTCTTCCATCTAAAAACTGATTTTTTATTGAGTGGTGACACTTAATATGCGATAAGTAAGTTCACATCGTATTCATTTTTTTATTGCCTCCCTTCATGTCGCCAATTTGTTGATGATACTATGCATGTCGATCGTAGCTTACGCGTTTTCTTCCCATCCCCAACGCAACCGAAACATGGACAAGCACTTTACTACTTTTGAAGCAGACTGATTTGTATTGTAGGGAGTTTTCGTGCGACTCAAGAGTACTAAAATGGTAGACGTAATTGTATTCTGATAGTGTATACATTTCATTCCTAGTCAATGATCATTATCAAAATACGATCTCTTGTTTATATGTAGTTTTGAAAATCTTCATGATTTACTTACAGCAACTTCACAACTTATTGTTAGTTTCGTCATTCTGCTTATGCATTGTATAAAATTATTAAAAAACTGTAATTCATAATTGATGTCTTTACGCATAAATCGTTTCATATTCCCCAACAAAACGCGTCAACAATTTTGACAGTTCAAGAAGCATGATATCTTTTCCGAAAATTCCCTGATATGCAGTCCCATTTTCTTTGTCCTTTCGATGAACTACAGCATGCATACAGTTACACTTCAAGCAACACTTTTCTCAACACTAAACCATTTTTATAGTCTAAATCTTTACTTACACCAAAATCAGTTCTTGAAAACTGGTTATTAGCTGAACGAAACCAATGATACACAAGGGCATCTAGCGTCACCTTAAGAACCACCCATGGGAATTGTGTACTGCCAAGACCTGGATGTATCTTAAACTTCTAAAGGGGTGGGTTCAATGGACGAGTCGTTGAAGGCTGAAATGTCTATCCAGAACAAGTGCAGCTCAATTAACCGACATCTAAATTCTTTACTTAGCGTGAAAAATGTTTCGGATACTTCACTTCATAGCTGTTATGTCTTTTTAGGAAATACGCTGTGTAAGGTATGCAAACATACAGCTAGTGGTAGTTCACTACGCATGCATTGTATATTGTTGTTTGTATTTGCAATACAAACACGGGGTTTAATATAGTTTCATGAAAATCACGGCAAATTATGCATGAATGGTATGCAAGTTCACGAGGAAGTTAAATACGCAACATGTTTCTCATATTTTGTTTGGATTCCGGCATGTCCATCATTTTTCCGGTTCTTCCCGCTACATTGTATGATTGTATCTTGGTCACCCATACTGTGCCCTTACTTCTGTAAGGTAAAACCTACTATTACTTATAACAATGTTTCCTAAAAGATATATTAAAAATATACCACCTACGGTGGGGGCTCCGTCCATACCTATCCATGTTACGCACCTTCATCTCGTTCTTGCTTGCCAGCGACGGTGAGTAGTGTTACGTTGAACAGGTGTCGCACAACTTTGGGCGTATGAATAATCATACTGGTGAATTGTGCATAAACAAAACAAAGGCAAGAATCAATTTGCAGACATCTTCAAATGTTAACATTACATATTTTCAGTAATATTTAATTAAAGCTGGGTAATTATTTGTCCCAAACTTAGACCAATTGAAATGTAAAATGAGCAAAGACGGTCAGATTTGAAAGCAGTAAATAAATCTAGCAAGCTTACGTCAGGACATTCCACCCCTGTTACCTGACCACACACATATCCTTCAAGTGTACATTGTCAGGTTGGTGGAACTGAGGCCTCGTTTAATTGACACATCAAACTTAAATACAGTTCTGCCCGGAAAGACTTTTGAACAGAGCGAGATACAATTAGTAAGAAACCGAAACCGCACATCGTTACTCTGTTCTTGGAGCCCTTGCGATTTTAAGTTGTAACAGATGAAAATGGTCTCCGACTTGAAGGTTGTCCATCTGAAGATTTTAAGAATCGAGTACGTAATTAAGAAATATATTGATGAGAGCTCAAACCGTATATCTACATATCTTCAGCGGAACAGCATTTTACTTTCTGTATCTAATGGAAAAATTCACCTTAAAATAGGCTATACAGGAAGTAGGCTTTAGCAGAGCAATTTGTATTCAGATATGTTTTGATAAATCTTGCAATCATTGTATAACACAAATAGTAGCTACATAATAACAAAGTATTCAATGTGCATTTATACAAATATCCTCAAATCCTGCGACCTTCTCCAAATTTCGAGATTTTACATATTTTTAAGCACCTTCATAGTGGACGTGGTAATGATACGGCAAATATTAAGTTAACAGAGCGGTCTCGCAAAGAAATTATGAAATTACTCAATTTCTATACTCATTTTCATTTGTTATAATATTATTTCATTTCACGAATAGAATACCACTCCTTAGTCGCATATGAAATCTATTGTTCGTGACGCGTCAGAAATGTATTTTAAACAAAGCTTCATTGCGTATGATGACGCCGGTCTATACAAATATTACACACTTCACGGTTTATTGAAGTATAGATTATAAATAGAGATTATTCATGTAGTAATTTCACTGGTATAAGTTGAACTTATCCATTCGTGCAAAGTCTGCCTTGTATGTTCCGAAATATTCACTTGGATCCAGGTAAACAAAAGTTGAATATCATCAGAATTATGTCTACGTCCTTCTGACTTTAACTACTCAATGTTTTTGGTTTTCTTGAACCTCCATTTTTAGGATCCCACCGGTTTTCATATTCCCTACTTTTCATGGCACAAGAAAGGCACACACACCTTATATTACTGTTCATGTAGCCAATTTAATTTTCTCCGCCCGTATGACTACATGTAAATTATGACTATTGTGCTCGCTTCATCTATATTTTTTGGGTATTTGCAAATTATAGAATGGTTTGCTTTTCCAAGCTTTTGGAAAGTATGAGCGAAGAATTGAAATGCCATGAAAGGTTCTATAAAAAGCAAGGTCGTAAATACACACATATAATTCTTGTTACAATAATCATGTTATGCGTTCCCCCTCTAGAGGTGCAATAATTACTTTTTACTGTTCCTGCCCAATGTTTCTTTCCCTAGCACCTTCACATTAGGGTAATAAGATGTCCAAAGCTAATTTATGCAAAACTCGTTTTTAACATGTTTTCTAGTGATATAAAGTGCAAATGACAGTTCATGGCAGTATGGGAATTGCAATTATAGGTCCAAAAACGTTTAAGAAATGTTTACATAGCATGTGTCGTTTTTCATATATTTCATAACAAAGATGAAGTGCTTGTTTTCGACGCCGATTGTTGTACATTCTGCATGACGCGTTGTCAGACACGCAATAGGTCATGTTATCATAAAGGACAACTTGTTCCAATGTGTTTGTAATTCTTATCTTGGTTTTATTCAATTTGTATTGTTATCAATACATTTTGTATTCTTTCTTCGCATTCTTTGTTACCTAACACCAACTTCTCATTTTCCAAACATTTTTGACGAAGCCTGCAGATAACAGGAATAGTAGCACGGAGGTCAGATTAATATTCGTACATAAAATGTTCAGTTTCCAGAAAATTCTGAAGAAGCGTGTCGAGTTGGCAAATAGTAACACATACATATTCAACCAATCGAAAAACACTATGAACAAGATATAACCTATGGTATTGATACCAACAACGGATCAAACTATCTGGTCATTTTGCATTAATAATTAAACTGGAAATATATTAAAATCTTTAGTGTGATTTGCTGACAGAATTATTAATAGGTGATAGGGAACGGCTTGTTGCATGGAAATTCTATTAGAACCTACTGCCGCAACTGTTTCTCCTACTTTCAATGATATATCGTTTTAATCTAATGTGCAAGGATAATGTTAATACCAATTTTCACCGGAGAAATAATTAAAATAAGTACAACGAAAGAGGAGCAACAGGCAGGAAGAAAGTCGTTTTGACTCCTCGTCATTAAAACCTTCCAGGGGTCCAATAATACTCGAGGTTTTGCAAATACATAAGATATTATGACTTCGGATCCGTTTTCGATCCCAAATTTTAATAGACGTGTTCAAAATAATTAGCAACAACATTTTGAGCTTGACAAGAGCATGAAACAAATCATTTTTTAAATAAGCATTCAAATATACACTTAAGCTTGATGTACACCTGTGAAAATTATTGTCTCGGAAACATTGTTCACTGAATTACCCTAACAAGTGTAGTTTATTAATTATAGCGAGTAGATTCGCATAATGTGTTAGGGGCAGTGTGAGAATTCATAGTTTTTTCGCCGAACTGTGAAAAAGCAAGCTAAGAGCTATCTAGATACTTCATTTGTGATAACGATGCAGAAAATATTTTTGAAATATCTTTGAAAGCATTGGCGGGTGAGCCCGGCTCACTGAGCCGGCACCGTTTTACCCCTCTTATGGAATGTGTTGAGCCCTGTCCTCGTATATAAAAACATTGGGCCTGCTAATTTAGTCAATGAGTTTATGATATTGTATGCTACTAAAATATACCACGAACTAATTCGATGACTCTCCGACGGAGAGTTCTGGTTTTATAAATACCTGCTGGTCTGTTGTTGAAAATAGGAATGCGTGGAATAAATAAGGTCGACGTAGTGCCAGCTTTCTTCTGCCGAACTGGAACTCAAATAAAGAGTGCACAAAATCCCAAGTGGTTAAACATTTGTACGGAACTCAATTCTGTCGTACCTGGTGCACGTTAAGGAATAACAAAACTCACGGGAAACCTGATACGTTGATTCTCTTTCTTGATGGCAGATTTCAAATTTTGGCATCAGGAAGCAAAGAATAAAACATGTATTAATCTCAAGCATCTTTCCCTCATATTTTTCACACATCAATGAAAAGAATTAATCCGTGTATATTCTGAATGCATAGAATAACAATAATACACAATTCGAAAGCTTTCACCATGGCAATTTTGATCACATTTCATAAGACAATATAAACGTCAATATATCTATTAAAAGTGAAGAACACAGTAGATTTCTGATCACATTAAATTAAAAAATCTTGATTCGCAATGCTTCGTAGTAAATGTTCAACGCTATTCCATGCAGATCCGCCACTATAGCTGTGTACACGATGACTAGGTCATAATAATTGACCTAGTCATGAAAAGTTCTGGTTGGAAGAAATGAATAAGGTTAATTAATGTGTTTCGATTAGGAAGCGCATTTATTATTGTTGATTGGGAAGTAAAATTTTATACAGACACCGAATTAACTTATCTCTTTACAACACTATTTTCGAAATGTCATATTGGCTTTATAAAATCGGCTGAAATTTGCATTCTAATGCGCCAATATATTTTTTACCACACATAACAGGCGTAAATACGACACTAGATGTAACTCTCTCCATGCATATATGTATGTTGCAGGTTGAAGTTAAATGTTTAATTACTAAATTATTACACGAAACCCGTCAATAAACTTGCTATTTACCTAAGTAGTTTCAAATTAAATTGCGTATATATAAGAACGCAACAACACATGATTACAAAAATTCGTCACCTGCCTTCATAAATTATCCGCATGTACAAAAACGTTGTACATTTACGCATTCGATTATCGGAATTTTCTGTGGATATCACGGTTCAGGAGTTACTGTTATCAACGTATGTTTTTGAACACGATCTTTGTGAATATTCATTTTTAAATTCGGGTTTACAATTTTGAAAATCTATGCTTACTATCCTCTTCTGCGATTTCATAATAAAAATCATCGTTACAATACAATGCAAGCCAAATTGACGAGACATTAACCTGGGAATCGTTTATATGCTGATGATTACAGATTTACGTGAAATGGCGCCTAGGTGTTACGACTAAATTTGGTTTTATTTGGACACTGGAAACTTATAAATGCAGACTGCAGCTCCTCTGACGCCTACGAGAATCAGTTGTCACTTAATGATGAACAGTTGCTTGCATTAAAAAAGATTCCTTGAAAGTTGAAAAAAGTTTAAAATTCACTTTCAATGCTGCATTGGTAAGATAAAGTGGAAAAGACAGATGGTTAAATCGCAGGAAAATAATTTAATGTTAATTAAAATACTAAATATGCAATGGCAATTGACATTTCGTGTCTTGCACATTGTGCTACCTGTGGCTTTTTATATTTTAGACAGGGGCTTATATTGGTATGCCATTGCTGCTGAACGTTTTATTTTATTTGGGTAGCATTTGCAAAAAAACCGAATTGATGGTAAAAGTTTTCAAACAAGAACTAAAGTTTAAGTGTAAGTTGTAGAATTGAAATCAGAGAAGTAATGAAATTATAATGGCATAGTGTACAAATTGAACTTATCCAAACCTATCAAACCTCCGTAAATACGTACCAAAAATCCGATTCTATCTAATTGGTCTCATTATCAGAAGAAAAATAATGGAAATAAACAAATACTAATACTACAAATAAATGCAAACTTGGTATAAAAATTGAATACTTAAGACAGAAAGTTCAAGCAATCTCCTTTCAGTCGACAGAACCGAGCAATATTGCAAATTATTTACGTTTGCAAAATACAACCATCCCTACGCTCCGACAACCTTCTACTTACAGTAAATAGAAAAGGGCAACGATATGTAACCAACGGCGGTGAAGCCAGTAATGGGAATTACCCGCTCCGAGTTCAATTTACCATCGATTTGATAACAAACTTGAGATAAACACATTTTTACATCATTTACAAGTAGCAGCAGCTAATAAATTCTGAACATGCCCATTAAATTAATCCACAATATAATGGCGCATTCGCTGCAATGTAAGTTGCAGGCAGTCTTTATTTTAAAGTTTATGCAATATCACTCATACTCGTTAACTCTAAAACATTTTATGTTAACATATTCCGAACCTTAAACCATAATTGTATTCAGCAAAGTACATAGTACTGACCTTTTCACATTGTACTGAAAAAACAATTTCAAAGTGTGTTTTGCAGGAAGGAGGATCTATAATTTTATTACCCTGATCTGCAAGTGCATGGCGAAGTAAGTTATTCAGCACTAGCAATAAAAAGAAATGATTTCATCGTGAGAAGGGGAGAATGGAACAGGATTCATTTGTACGCTGCAAACTGTGGAGCTTCCAGCATCTCTTTAGTAAAAACTTCCTTGTTTGTTCAATTATTTCTCCATTCTTTCCCAAAACTTTGGAAGGGAAAATGAGTAATTATTCAAATGAGCAAGTGATTTTCTTTCGCCGTATTAATTTCACACGCATCTCCATCATCGTCATACACTTACCCTTACCTTACCTATGAAATAAATTATGTTTCTTAAATATTGGTGAGGAAGGAAATGCTTATAAAATTTTCCAATATCACGGGAAGGAAGCCAAAACTAAAATGCAAACGGGTTGCGTTTTAGAAGGAGCAGAAAATATGTACACCGGTAAATAACTAATGCTAATATCAGCTTATTCATTAATTGCAAATTGTTCAAATGCGCGGATATTGATTTATGGTTAAGTTTGAGAAATTCGTTAAGCTTAACATCGTTTTTCTATCTTGGCACTTATCTGATGTTCGTTGAATTGGAATAAGGAATGCATTTATTTTACACGGCTTGAAAGTATATCGTCATATAATTAGCCATACTCCAGAGCTAACGATTTTACACTTATCCTGCTGAAAATACCAGTTTGACATCAATGGATCAATGGACCAATAGATGGACGAGTGTATCCCAATTTTGACATTTTATCAAACTGATGTTCATTGGAGTGCGTCTTCTAGGTAGGGAAGCCAAATGAATATGAATCCATGTTAGAAAAAACGAACTAACGAGTGTATGTGTATGCAAATATCCACATAATTACATTGAAATCAATACAATAATCATAAACTACATGAAGTCGTAGTTCCCGAAAGAAGGAAAATGGTGCATGAACATTAGTATATATACTTCGGCCGATGTGATGCTCGTGCGAGGAAAAGAATGGTTCATAGAATGGGGACGATAGTTGTCGTACATCGGAACATTTGAAAAAATTACTGCGGGTACTACTTATTATAGATTAATAACAAACTTCAAATTCACAGAGTAAAAATGGCTTAATATAAGTAACGAATTGTATGTTGTGGAATTATATTTGACATTTGATGCTCATAGTCGGAAGTTTTGCATGCTCTTGGAAATATTCATTTTCTTGAATAAAATTCATCAGGGCAAGTATTACTATTATTATCACTATTATAATCAGTTTTGATGGTAAGATAATAAATGTTTACATTAATTTCCTCACTATCTTATATCATTAATACCAGAATGTAGAGAAATGCTGACTACGGGGAAATGCTTCGAAGCAGAGTTTAATGTTACTCAATTTAAACTTTCATTTCATCAATTATCGAATGAATTTAAAATAGGACGAAACACATGGATAGATGGTTTTCAACTTTCCGTAAAACGAATGTAAATACCAAGTTAATTAATTGAACACCTTTTGACCGTTGCATTTCTGAAACAAAGCCTGCATTGTAATAACGACAGCTTTACCCACCCTGAATTTAACCAATTGGAAATGCATAAATGAATGTTATGTTAACAAGACTTTTTTGTAACAAGATGTTTTTTAATAGAAAATATGCGTCGTATAATCAAAACATTTGCGTAAACTTGTTGGTTTGTCTTCTTGTTGTTAAAACGCAAAATGTAAATACGAAAGCATTTTATCTGCCACATTTCTGCCATTGTTCGCCATTTACGTGCGGCAAATATACGGCGCAGAGGGTTGAGAATGTAAGGCGACTGAAGAATTACGGAGAACATCTAAAAACCTCAACTTTTCCCAAATGTGTCGGAAATGATTTCCAGGCGTGGGCAAATAATTCATTTATTGCTGACATGAAAAAGCTTCAAAAAGCTTTCATGTTTACACATGCTTGCACGATCTGTTACTTACTTAAAACAACAGTGTCCATTCAATCAAAATTTGCAGAAGAATAATGCGAATCCAAATATGGAATCATGGCTTTGTTGAAACAAATGAAAATGTCCATTTAAATAAGTACTGATTTGTGTTATTTCGTAATAAACAATAATTAAATTTCGGCTAATAAAAGCATACTCTATGCATCTTCCTCTCCTTCAAAATAAAAAACACTATTTTATGCGTGATTTTAAGCCAATTTTCCAGAAAAATGCGAAATATTACCGGTAATATGACATATGAAACAAAATAGCAAAATATGACATTTTATGAGCAGAGTTCGACTCATCTTTGGCCAATTCGTCCACACACAAAGTCTCATAGCACTTGAGAAAGTATTAAAGAATATGATTTCTCATAAACATCCGTGCCCTACATAAACATCCGTGTTTTAGTGATGATGATGACAGCCTATGAGTCAATCAAACCAGAGTAGTTGTTATCTCAAAGTCAATTAGGATTACTGGCAAAATACGAACAAATATTCGGCCTGACTTCCTTTTAGACAATATATTCGTTTTGTTCGTCAGACGTGAATGCGGTGCAATGTGTTTAGTAATGGTATACGAACAAACTTGTGATTCACAAATGCATGCTGTGACGAGAAGATGGTGATGATGACTCATAGTGCACGAATCATTATAGTAGTCTCGACAGAAATGTTTTGATGTTTTCCATCACCAGATATGTCGATCAGATCGTAATCAGTCTTGTTTGTCACACAAGACTACTAGTGTTGTTAGATCAGATAATATATAGGATACGTTGTGATCTGGTATATATTTTTTGAATAGTAAAACTTAAGTATGCGTAATGTAGCACTCTGATATTACAAAGAAAGAATTATAAAATCGCTCATGATCATAGGAGTGTATTACGCATACAGAAATCCAGTAAAACAGTTTTAGTATTATCATGCGCTCGACATGTTCCTCTTACTACTGTATTTAGATACATCACTGTACTATGTATAATATATGATTATGACAATCTTATAATAATTTGCTACTGATGGTTGTTATGATAATATCTACAAAGAAGGACAAGTTAATGAGTATCACAAACAACAACAAGTCGATCTACTTCACACAACAAATCATGAAACCAAGCAAGCTACGGTGGGAGGAGCAAAATTTTAGCTGAATTTGAACAAGATGTTCCAAACGAACATTTTGACGATCACAATCACACTGTCATAGAACTGCCAACTACCCCATAGAAAAAGGTACGACACGAAAAACAACAAGCAAGGATATCGACTACCTATTAACTTCTTTTAATCTCTAACCTCTAATACCTATTACTGTCTTTTTATCGATATAGAGTATCCAATAACTCTTGCACCAGAAAACACAGCTACTGAGTAAACGGACTGTTTTTTTGGTTTCTCAAATTTCAACCAGAACAGCTCGTCAACGTCACTAGTGGTCGTGTCAATGAAAGTTTCATAGAAGACCGTAAGGATATACGCTCATAACATATACACGTATAAAGCGACTTGGTTATAAGGATTACCATTACACACTTTTACACTGTCCACAGGTTACACAGCCACAGAAGAGAGATTCAACTTCGATATAAACGACGAGGTTGAAGTTTTTAACTTCTCAGTTCCACCTCAGCCTTGGACCTGCAAAAAACTTGGAGTCGTATTGAGAGGAGAATTTCACCACAAATCTTGCAAAAAACAAGAGCATCTCAAAGATACTACAAATTCGCGTACTTTCATCTCTGGCTCAAGGAAAACTGAAGATTGTGAGTTTCTGATTTGGTATAAGAAATTCTACAAAACATTCTTTGTAATTTTATGTATAGCGTTCGAGTCACTCATGTGCCAAATATTATACGTTACTGATTTTTATTGGACGTTAAACGACATTTGTGTCATTGATTTTATAACAATGTTGATTTATAACTACAAATAGCTGTACGAAAACCTGCGAACACTTGTAAATGAGCTATATAAGAATATCTTATATAAATAAAGATGAATGGGTGTGTAAGTGTGCGTGCGAACTTTAATAAACTATATTTTATACAATTACAACAAAGTTTTTAGACTAGCAACAACAATAATAATTATTTGACTGTGTACTTTGATACACTATGGATACCATTGCAAAGCTTGGTACCATGGATACCACTGTAGTATATGGTATGTATGTCTGGCATGTATATGGTAGTTATTGTAGAAAGCATAAACGTGTCAAAACAGTTCCATGCTTTCACACTGACTGTTGTGCTAAACAGATTTCATATTTTACTCTAATAAATGGAATACATAGTAGGAAAATCGCTGAGGATTGTTTGAATATTTTCTACTTCGGCTGGGTGACACAATTTCAGATTGCTAAAGGAAATGGCCAATTGATTATTACAGCTGGAGCGCAGACCGCGCTCTCATTATAACAGAGGAAGAGTTAAAATCAGTCATTAACTGTTTCGTACCATTTCTTGGATGGTGCAAACAAGAGAATTTAGATAAAAAACATCCGATTATGATGGTATATGTGTATTAAGAGATAACTATATAGGTGAAAACAAACACGTGTATGCTTCGATATGTAATGGAAACAATGCAATATGGCAAAATGTATGGGGAAATGAATAGTATAAGATATTATATGCGCAGAAACTTGGACAGGCGCAGGCCAACATCTAACGATTACCGTGACTCGAAAACGTATGCAGACCTTCTGGAACTTTGTGTCTCCGATTGGATGTACGAAATGGCAAACTTGTTTGAAAACGAGGAATTTTCATCCCTGGATAATCCACAAATACTCCAGCAAAGAACAATCATCATGACTGCAACTCTCATGACACTGCTGAAATACCAATTTAGGTCCATGGTCCAATAGGCGGGTCAAATTCATCATAAACTGACCAACAATAACGCTATTGATTTGCTCGTTTCAATTATATCATTGCTACCCGGAATGCTTTTTATCGTTTACGATGTGGAAGAATCACGAAGGATCTAGAATGGAATACCGTTGCAAGAAGTTTCTCAGTGCTCGTAATGACACTGACGAATCGACCAAACAGCGATTCGATGATTGGATGTGGATCATCAATTCACTTCGCTTTCCTCTCCGATACCTTATCTGCGGCTGAGAGAGTGATCCTCGGTCGGCAGAGAAAGTCATAATGTGGATGCATTGACTGTTACGGACAATGACTCATTTGACGAGACTGACTAACTTATTTGTCTAATCTTTGACGCGGAACTAACTCCCGCCGGGATCTACGGATCAAAAAGGGGCTGCCGCAGGGCCTACGGGCGCAGTTCCGTAGGCGCTCAAGGCAGAATTTTCTTTATATTCTTTCTAGATTTCATTAATAAAAAAAAGTTGATAATATTAAAATAAAGTTTCTTCATTTTTAAATCATTTTTCTTTTTTCAAAATAAAATAAATCAACTTTTTATTCACGTTCTCTCTTTATTTTATTTCTCATCCTATTGTAATAATATTTTCAGTCTTATTTCTACTTTTACCGCTGGATCGGTTTAGTGTTTGTGGGATCACACGAAGAGAAGGGAATTGCCACTCTTTATCATTCATATCAGTATACATGCATACTCAGATAGGAGTTGAGTGTTCGCCGTCACATTCATCGTCGTCAGTTTTCATTTCATACTATTTTCATGATGCATGTAAAATGGGCAAAGTAAACGATATGGCTCCATCTAACCGCATATCACGACACCTGCTGCTGCTGCTTGCTCTTTGATTGCATTCCAGAAACGGTCATGCAATTTCGTTGCAACCACAGGATAGAAAAGCGAAAGAAGAAGAAGAAAAGTAAGAACGCGAAAGAAGAAGAAGAAAAGTAAGAACGCGAAAGAAGAAGAAGAAAAGTAAGAACGCGAAAGAAGAAGAAGAAAAGTAAGAACGCGAAAGAAGAAGAAGAAAAGTAAGAACGCGAAAGAAGAAGAAGAAAAGTAAGAACGCGAAAGAAGAAGAAGAAAAGTAAGAACGCGAAAGAAGAAGAAGAAAAGTAAGAACGCGAAAGAAGAAGAAGAAAAGTAAGAACGCGAAAGAAGAAGAAGAAAAGTAAGAACGCGAAAGAAGAAGAAGAAATGTAAGAACGCGAAAGAAGAAGAAGAAAAGTAAGAACGCGAAAGAAGAAGAAGAAAAGTAAGAACGCGAAAGAAGAAGAAGAAAAGTAAGAACGCGAAAGAAGAAGAAGAAAAGTAAGAACGCGAAAGAAGAAGAAGAAAAGTAAGAACGCGAAAGAAGAAGAAAAGTAATAACGCGAAAGAAGAAGAAAAGTAATAACGCGAAAGAAGAAGAAAAGTAATAACGCGAAAGAAGAAAAGTAAACGCGAAAGAAGAAGAAAAGTAGAACGCGAAAGAAGAAGAAGAAAAGTAAGAACGCGAAAGAAGAAGAAGAAAAGTAAGAACGCGAAAGAAGAAGAAGAAAAGTAAGAACGCGAAAGAAGAAGAAGAAAAGTAAGAACGCGAAAGAAGAAGAAGAAAAGTAAGAACGCGAAAGAAGAAGAAGAAAAGTAAGAACGCGAAAGAAGAAGAAGAAAAGTAAGAACGCGAAAGAAGAAGAAGAAAAGTAAGAACGCGAAAGAAGAAGAAGAAAAGTAAGAACGCGAAAGAAGAAGAAGAAATGTAAGAACGCGAAAGAAGAAGAAGAAAAGTAAGAACGCGAAAGAAGAAGAAGAAAAGTAAGAACGCGAAAGAAGAAGAAGAAAAGTAAGAACGCGAAAGAAGAAGAAGAAAAGTAAGAACGCGAAAGAAGAAGAAGAAAAGTAAGAACGCGAAAGAAGAAGAAAAGTAATAACGCGAAAGAAGAAGAAAAGTAATAACGCGAAAGAAGAAGAAAAGTAATAACGCGAAAGAAGAAGAAAAGTAAGAACGCGAAAGAAGAAGAAGAAAAGTAAGAACGCGAAAGAAGAAGAAGAAAAGTAAGAACGCGAAAGAAGAAGAAGAAAAGTAAGAACGCGAAAGAAGAAGAAGAAAAGTAAAGAGAAAAAATATGTAGGTGAGTATTAAATTTTAAATATTTAATTAATACTGTCAGGTGATGATCTTGTGTGTTTGTATGTGTGTGTATGTTTATTTTATTTTTATTTCTCTCAGAGCTTTTACAATACGTGGTGTGGGCCCTGCTTGGAGGAGAATTGCACATTTGTACAATTCAAGGAGTTCTCTTTGTGCGTTTTCGACCGGGGTACAATTATGGGGGAAATGGGTAAACTAACATCCACCATAACTTAATGATCTAGCTAAAAGTAATTAAGTAATTGTTTATATTTCATTTCATTTTCATGGGCGGCCGTTTTTATATTTTTGTTTTCATTGATAAATCAGAATAAATCTGAGGAAATTTCAAAAGGGTCTGAGAAGCTTAGGTTTTGATTGAGCCATGCATGATCCCAGCCTGAACAAACCAGGAAGTCCATTGGATACAAAGGGACAGTACTCAATTTTTCACACAAACTACCATGTATGTGACATGAACTCAGCCTAAGTTCTCAGAGAACGCGATGTTCAGTAACGCGACTGAAAAATGGAATCCGAAATCCCATCGTAACGGGCCATGGATATTTTTCACCAGGCGGCAGTCACCTGACCACTAATCGTTAGTTTTTGAATTTTGTGTTTCTTTATTATTACTATTTATTTTGTGTATTTTACCTAACTCAATTTTTGAATATGTGCGAATCCGCGTTAAGCATTTCAAGTTTTTGATTTGCTGTACGTAGATTTGGTCATGGCGTACGTATGTCCGTATGAGTCTAAGTGAAAATGTGAGAGATGAAAATGTATAGAATATTATCAGGACCAAATCTGGTATGATTTGAGCCAATTAAATGATGGTTGAAAAACGTAGGTACGGTACGGTCTGTCGAACGTACGGGTTTGAGCACGTCTACTCGTCATTTACAATTTTGTATGAACGTATACGGAATTTTCTAATAAATGATCTGTGAATGATCAGTAATTTAATCGAAAACAAAAAGTGAATGAGCATCTCTGGTGAATGGGTACCAGATTGCAATTTTGTGACCTTGAATAAGCCAATGATAATAAGTATGAAAAGAAGAACATGATGAGAAAACTATGAACAAAAAATTGTGTTTAGAAATGTGAATTGATGCGACTGCAATGTATCGAATCGGGAACCTACTCATATTAATTATTTAATCATGTCAGATTTGTGTCATGAACACGGAAATTACTTCATTTAGTTAACACGCCTATGTTGGCAGGTGCGTTTCACAAATTTTTAATTATTATAGCTTTTATGGTAACGAATGGAATGGCAATGAGGAATGAAATTACAATGGAATTTAATGAAGAGGAAGCTACGCTTGCCAACTTGATTTTGATTTAATTAAAGTAATTAAAATTAACTCGACATATAATAGTTTGACGTTCACAATAGGATAATAATAATTATGCGTAATTGAGCCATAACTGGAACTGATAAGAGCCGAATGATTAACTGATATAACCGTGTGTGTACGATAATGAATAAGTACGGTCAGTCCGTCTGTTGTATGAAGGAAGACCATCTCCCCCTTCGTCAGAAGATGAAGAAAATGAAGAGAGAACGAATTTTGGAACATGAATATCTTGACCTTGAATAATTTTTAATTTGTCTAGCAAGTCCTAGTACTTGGAACTTAATTGTAGTTTGATAAATTTTTAAACGATAGTCTCTGATAAAGTTTGCTCCCCAACTTCGTTGGTTCGAATGAAAATTGAATTTGTTGAGAGTTCATCGTAATTTAGGGAAAGAATGACAACGGAAAACTGCGAGAAATACAATTAAATTGCATAATTTTGAGTATCCGAAACAGGTCTAATTTCGGTATGTTAATAATCTGTAATTTGAATGCAACGGAATTTAACTGTGCGTGGTAATAACGTCAACACTATTTAAACTGCTACGTATTATGTTTAGCACGCAGTAAAACTAGTGCCAATTACACTGTACTAATGTACGACTAACAATAATGTGTACACTTTATAGCCAATGATTCAATAAGTCAATAAGTATTGTAAACCTGATTAGATGAATGGGACCTGAGAGAGCCAATTACCAAGTAGGTAGGCCACCTCCTCCTTCTTTCGTGAGAAGAGCGACAACGGAGCGATGAAAAATTAAATTAAGTCAGAAGTCCAGTAAGCTAAACTTAATTAGACGGGCAAGGTTCGCCATTTGCAACAAGAGTACTTGCTGGTGTGTAGTTAGTATTATGCCAATTAGGTGATAACAATAATAACAGAATGAGTGGAAGAGGGAATTGAAGGAAAGATATAGATTTATTCAATTAGTAAAGATGTAGAAGAGAGGGAGAGAGAGAGAGAGGACAGAGATGAGCTCAGTCTGCTAGCCAGACTGCTACTACTATTGCTAATGCAATGCGCATGAGCATATTATGTCCAGTGATGCTGGACAATCAACATACCTAAATGTGCATGTGCACATTTCGTGCACTAAGCTAAATGTCGTCATTGAAACACCTTTCATTCTTAACATTAATTTAAACTGCTGCAATTACAATTATTGTTTGAAACTTGTTTGCATTTTTATAAGATGTTTCCATTCACTCTGCCGCTTAAGAAGTGTTTTCCGCCATAAATAATGTGAGACTAGAAACCCCTGGCGTACTGAACATCACTGATATCAGTGTAAGCAACAGGGACGACTTAGGGGGGGAAGTATACCTTCATCCATGTTAACCTATATACCGCCTTCAGCGATTCGTCTAACAACTCCCCTAGCCTGTCCAACTGTCCCAGCGTTAGAGCTTAAGGATATTAACGCTACAACAAAAAGATGACCCACTGGAAGTCTCAGAATGTTTTCCTGTGTCGTTGCCTAACCTTATCTACATTCATATTCATGGTACTGTTTTAAAAGTTTATTATTTGCTAGGCATATGGTAGGTTTGAGAATCTTTGTATGTATTCTCAGTCTGGGGCAGGTATGATATAGAGTACCAAAATTGACACATTCAAACACGTTATGCTAGCGCACTGCATTGAGTTATTGTTTGACAGTGAAATTTTTATAAATGCTGTACGTAAATTGCAATTCTCTTTCCGAAAATGTCATGTTTAAATTTTGAAATGGATTTGGAATGCATACATTTCATTTGTAATAATTTGGTAAACACGAAGTACCGGCATCATCGTTGGTATCATCCAGATGTCCAGAAGAAGAATTATTTTTAATTTTCCAACTTTCATTATTAGTGCCATTTATCTGTATTGGGTTTAAAATTAATTTTAAATAAATTAAAGTGTTCGACTGCAAAATTATTGAGATAAATGTGGTTGGTACTTTTTGCTCAACTCTTTGCTTACTTTTTTCTGGGAGTCAATCTTTCAATAATCTATTATTATTAAATATACATAAATACAATACTTTCGGTAGTAGTGTAATATGTAGAGACTCAAAATCAAACACTAAGCATTATGATGAAAGATGAAAATTAAAACCTTTGATAGACATGTGGAATTTGAACTAGTTTCCAGAGTCCTAAAATGCTTTGTTTATCGCAAATGGGGAAAGCGATGAAAATGAGAGAACACTCGTTACATAATTTGGTAAAACGTAGTGATTGGTTTTGTGTAGGTTGTCCATTTTATTATAAAATGAAAAAAGTTTAACATCTTGTACACAAACCTACCAGATTGTAACTGTTGTTAGTTTGGTGAAACGCTAATTACGAGTTAATGAACGAAAGGGAATTGAATGCTAAAAAAGGAACACTAAAGTTTTGTGATGATGATATGATACTGCAGTGAACCATAATAATAGTAATAGTAGTCGTAGAGTGGAAGTGAATGACAGAGAGATGGCCCTAGATTCATTGCTTTTTTGTGTAAATGCTTGAAAATCTTTTTCTAATGTTTTCAGTTTTCATTGAATAAATAGCTAGAAGAATAAAATTACGTTAATTGACGTATTACAAAAATAATCATTCTAGGTACATTACATTTACTTATTTGGGAGAACTTTGCACAGCTATACGGAAAAATATTACTGTTTTTCCATTATTTGTTGACTATTTGGAGTATGAACGAGAATTTCAACAATGGCAATAAACTTGCAGTTGATTTTGCCGCGCTAGTTAGTTGAGCATGTATACATCAGCCTCATTGACTCTCAGCGCACTCTTCCTTTTTCATATCTAATTAAGCAGGGACCTCTGTAGAGAATTGCGTTGATGCTGTGTGCACCCGCCGGCTAGCAGGTTTCAACTGCTTCTAGAATTTATGAAATAATTATCCAATTTAAAGCTCAATGGAAGGACATAACGGTACCTTCAACTTTATATGGTTAGACCCCACTTAAACACTGGTCGGTGCGTTTCTTAACCAAAGTAGTACAATCATGAGAAACATTTAAACTCAGTAAAACAAACTAAACGTAATAGCATTTTTGTTGTCTCAAGTATCAATCTGGTGTACCATAAAATCCACGGTGATGGAGTACGCCTAAATTTAAAAAACATACTGACAACATTGATTGCGTTTGTGGGATTACATACCATATAGGAAAGACCCAGATCCGACTATTTTAAATTAAAAAACGAATACCATATTCGGATTCCCCATAAAAAATAGAGTAATTTTAACGTTTGATTTGATTTTGCAAAAGTGAAGGAACGGTGTAAATTGCGATAGTTAGTGTCAATGGGGCTACGTGAAGGATACCACTTTTTTTCGACATGCTTCGACCGATTTGGCTGAAATTTGGCACGGAGATTCCTGTTGTAAAATACCAAGCATATATTGTAATATCTAGTCATTAAAAAGCGTAGCTGACCGCAAATAATTGTCGTCTTCTTGATTTAGTCGGTAGGTTTGGAACTCCTCGAAGAATGTTGGGGCATGAATTTTCCGAAGTATGTCCCAGAAGCAAACAATTTGCTCTTTCGGCGGGTGTGGCCACACTACTGCTCTGCCGCCTCTGCCAGTTTTTTTCATCATTTGCATGATGAATGTGCTCTCCTCTGCTTCAACCGTAGTTGTACAACCAATTTGATAGCCGTTGCCAATGGTAACAGCGAAAACCTCTCCAACATTTGGAACATTAGTGCCAAACGGGATGCTGTTATCCGCACATTCCATATTTCCTTGTGATTTTATATTATCCCTTAGCACATTATGAATGCGAGAATTCTCTGATGAACCGTAACGTTTCGAAATTAATTTCTTATTCACCCCAACCGCAAAGAAGTGGCATTTCCTTATTTCTGGTATTTTGACTACACTTGCGTAGCGTTCCTCAAGGGCTTCTCTCCAGTATCCTACAACTTCTTTGCTCACATACAAGAATTCTAGCGTCGGCGATGAAAGATCCCTCACACAAGTTTCATACATTTTATCTGGAGTGTTTATAGGCTCCGTTGATGAAAGACTTCGTAGACGAATTGTTCTCTTAACAACTGCAGAGAATGCGTCGCAAGTCGACTTGCCGTGTCCAGTAGCAGTAAAGATCCATCTGGCTGTAATGTTAAAAGCGTCTTCGTGGAATAGTAAGTTTCCAATGTTCTTGCGATTCTTGTACTGGCTGCCAGCTACGTCAGAGGCATAATCAATGTGTTTAATGTTGGGGAAATCCGCTTTAATCCTCGCAATAACTCGTACACGAAAAGCATGAAATGTGGTGGCGTCATGAGTGAGCTCATTGCTTATGACAAAATACGTTTTATAAAGAGGTTGGCCTGGAATCTCGCTGGCTGCGTACAAAACAAAAGGATGAATGCTGGACTGGCCATTATTCCAGTAAAAGCCTTGAACAGAATTTTGAATCACAAACGTGTAATTCTCGCCGAAATCAACTGTCAAAACGGATAACTTTCCATCCTCCAGCGGTCCCGTTTTCAAGGATTTGATAAACTCCTTTTGCTGCTGGTACACATAATCATGAGTCAAAAACTTTCCGAAAGCATTCAGAAAAACGTCCGTAAATGTGCTGTGTTCCTCAATTCTTGTGGTGATTTCATTTCCAACCCAACATTTGTAAGCAATGTTTGATCCATCTGAGTACGATAATATTTCCTGAAGCTGTACGTCCTTTGGGCACAGGCTGCAGTAACCCAAGTAGCATTCCTCTGATGGGGTTGAACATAACAAAAATGCAACAAGTTCCCGGTACTTATCCAACATTGAAAAATATGACATTGAACTTGGATTTTGTTCAGGAGAATCTTTGATGTTGTCCAGGCTGGCATTCTTGATCCCCTCGAGCAGCAACTTAAAATTTTCGTGCAAAACACATGTACAGCTAACATGAACTCCCATTTGTCCAGGCCATTTGCAGTTTTTGGGTCTCAATTGAGCAAACTTGCTGATTCCAATTTCGCAATCTGGAACAGCAACTTTGAATTCTTGAAACATGTCCTTTAGGCTTAATAAAAGCTGTCGTTTTGGAACTCTTTCTTTTTCCCCGTCAGCATTCCGGACAAGAATAGTATCAGCGGCTTTGGGGGACACCCTGCTGTTGTCGTCGGACAAATATAAGTCATTTACGGATTTCTTAACGGAATCGGAAATTAGCCGACCCATTTGCTTCCAATCTGGGAATGAAAATGGTCCGTGCTGGGTCCTCAAATTTGATACATTCCTGGCGACGTACTCACTGATCCCAAGATCCTCATGCATCATTTTGATGGTGAAATGTTTACTAAGCGCCGTCAACATGATGTATCGCTCTTTCTTGTCATTTGTAACTGGAAGTCTTTGTTTCAGGGTCTCACCGAGAAGGCGGCAATGCGAACAGGAACAGGGCAAGATGTCCTCAGGTAAATCATCAGCGAAATCTTCGAAAAGCGATCGTACAGCAGTCGACGCTCTTCCCATCAGTTGGACCATTTTCTTTTTCTTAGTCTTGCTGTTGATCTCAGGTGTGGGAAGTCCCAAATTTTTAAGTAGATGATGCTAATTAATTTTGGCTGTCTCTTCGTCATGGAACACGGATCTTGTACTTTGAGTAGAGACGTTACTTGCAACTGGAGAGAGGGAGATTGCGGTGGACGGAATGTCCTCCAGAAGTGGTACTGGACACACTGGGGTTGAAATGCTGCGTGCAACTCTCCCGAAAACCATTCCTGGAGGAGGTGCAGGAGTAACAAAGATGTCATCAGTGGCGGAACCTGCTTAGAGTATATAGCATGTATATAATATTGTTCTGCGCCGTGAATGTCAAAGACAAACTAAAAAACCGACGTATTAATTAAGTCTTAGTCTTACCAGGAGTAGATATGGTTTCATCTGAAGAATGCTCAGCTGGAACGGCACTTGTTGAAGCCACTGCAAAATTATCAACAATATTAATTACAATCTTATTCAAATTGACTGCTTATTATGCCAATACAAGTCGAAATTATTGTTTAATATAACAGATTTCTCACCTTCCATCACCTCTGCACAGTGCACAATTTGCAGTGCTGGTTCTGAACTCGAGGTCTTGTCGGTGGCGTCATCAGAGTTACGCTTCTTACCAGTTCTTGATTTTATTTCGCGCAGGGCTGCTCCTCTGCAGGTTCCACACAACCTGGTACCATCAGGCCAATCATATTCTTGCAAATTTTGGCGAAGGGAGAGGAGAAGCTGGCGTTGGCATGTTTGCACTCCTTTGTACTTATTTGTCTTTATGTGTCCCAAGCCCAGTATGTCGTGACAAGGATTCGCTTGGCCTTTGCTAGGCATTTTTGTGTAGGGTTTTAAATCACAATCACTTACTGATATTGTGTGAAATAAGTCAAGCTGAGATCAACTAACAACTACAGTCACAGCTGGTAAAATTAACTAGGCGTAATAAATACTTGAAATTGAAAACCAGAAGCCAATTCTCACACGCGATAGAATTTTATTATATACAAGTCGACTCAATTTAAAATTTCTAATTACTGTTCTTATCCCAGATGATTTGTACGGAGGATGAACCATAATAAACCACACACTACAAGAGCAGGATATACAATAGCATGCCTTCCAGCTCTCCACCTCCTCCGTGATGCTCACTCATATCGATTGCGCTGACTGCTTGCTTCGCTCAGCTCGCTTTCCAACTTGTTGTAAAAGCGCGTTACATGATCATGTATTACGAAATGGGAATGCGCTTATTCAAATAAATTCAGTTGAATAAATTAGAGAGTACAAAAATGGTGCAGAGCGGGACCTGTCCATCTGCAAGAACATGCGATTATAATCTATGATTTATTGATGCTTGCCCATTACGGTCAAGTATGACTGGTACACGTATGCACATACGTAATAAAACTATGTAAATTATTATAGCCAATAAAAGTAGTTGGCATGAGTACCTGACGCAATAAATCAAAATTCAATGTTTTCAAATCGGCTAATTTAATTACGTATTCATTTAAACTTCCATATCCACTGCGATCTCGAAATAAATGCGCAATCATTTTTGCCAAAGTTATTTAGTATAAATAAATACATATTTCGGAAATCCCCATCATGACGTTAGGCTCATTCAACAAATGCCGTTTACATGGGAACCATGTTTGATAACAATTTCTGTCAATTTGCCAACACCAAGAGAGTTTATTTGATTCGGGATTTGCTTCCACTAAACCATATTTATCCTAAATAAGTTACCATATCAGATTTCACTGAACCGCAAGCTGAAAATATACGTTTAAGGTGGTTTAAATTTTGATCCCACCAAAAGTGGTCAAATTTTTACAAAAATCGACTTTTCTCGACTGAACTGTCGGGAGAGACAATCAAGGAATCTCCGTGCCAAATTTCAGCCAAATCGGTCGAAGCATGTCGAAAAAAAGTGGTATCCTTCACGTAGCCCCATTGACACTAACTATCGCAATTTACCCCGTTCCTTCACTTTTGCAAAATCAAATCAAACGTTAAAATTACTCTATTTTTTATGGGGAATACGAATATGGTATTCGTTTTTTAATTTAAAATAGTCGGATCTGGGTCTTTCCTATATGGTATGTAATCCCACTACAATGCCGGAGGTCATACACCTTTAAAGCCAAATTCTTGAATCGGTTGCAAAAAATTAAACGGTGGAGTAGTTGCAAGCCATTAGTTCGTCAGTGGACCTGAGTAATCTTTTATAGTATCCAAATTGCTAACAGTGTTGCTGCTTTATTAATGTTTAATTATCTACTCACCAAATAATTTCTCTTCTCAATACAATGTTGTACCTTTAAACGCTGGAAAAATGGAAACACGCATATTATTTAAACTCAACGGAGTTGTCATTACAATCTCAATAGTAAATGTTGTAAAATGAGTTAATGTTGTAAATTAAATTAAATTATTCCGTTGGAAATTAAATGATCAACCCTACTGATATGTATGATGCGATTCTTAGTGAAGATTCAACTCTGTCAGTTAATAGATCTGTATTTTGTCTGCCACAATTAATCTTCGCTGACTTCTTTACATACCCTGGCTAATATCACCGTTACTCCATATACACTGCACTGGCGCATTCGGTTTCATTTGCAATCAAATGATCACAAATGTTAGCCATGAAACAAAAAACTTCAGATGTCGCTTAGGCAGGGCCGTAGGAGCGAGGGGGGTAGAGGGGGAGTTTTCCCCGGGCCGGGCCCCGAAGGGGCCGGGCCCGGGTGATGGATACAATTTTTTTTGAAGAATCAGTAATTGAGATAAAGCTTTGAATATAAAATTTTAAATACATTTCTTCAATGGGTTTGAAAAAGATTCTCAAGTATGAGGAAAGTGTTGAGTGTTCTTTATTTCTGAACCTATTCCAGATATCCTCGGAAGACTTAGCTACATTTCTCGTAACGAAACGAAAGTTCAAAAATTTTGATAGCTCAATTTTTGTATGTGCTTTCGGAAACGGTCAGCAAGTATTGCAAAAGTGGATATTTTAAACGGGTTCATGGAAATGATTTACGATGAGTTGTTAACTTTATATATTTTCCACTATTGTTGAGTAGCTATATTTTCCACTATTGTTGAGTAGCTATATTTTCCAACGAAATTGAGGACTTTCTTGCCAATTAAGCGAAGTATTTTTGAAATAACATGCAGTCGTTTTATGTTTTCTCCGATTTTGCGATTTTCAACCGAAACTAAGATCGGGGCAGTGTCCGTCGAACCACCGAACGGAAAGCAATGACCGCATTTTGATGTTCTCGAACAGACGCTGAAGTGGTCAAAGTGTGTTTCATCAGTCCCTATTACTGTACCAAATTTCCGGAAGATTGGTGACAGTGGTGTTTTTAGTTGTCTGAAAGCTATAAAGGTTTCTTTGTGAATTCGGGACGCGTTGGATATATTTCACTGTATCATGTATTTTAAAACGCTTCATAGAATAAGGCATTCCTAAGGTGACGTCAACTTGTTTTTGAAAGTTTGCTTGAAGTTAATGAAACAATAGCAACAGTTGAAAAACACTTATTCCCAAACTTTCAGCCCTGTAGTTTGCATATTTTAGAAAATATGCACATTTTTTACTTATAAAAAACAACAAAAAGTTTGCAAGTTGTGGAGGTCACAGTTTTGAGATACAAATCTGAGATTTTGCACGGACATAGTTAACTAAAATAGAAAATATGCGATTTTCTTATTTTTCTCAAATTGCGTTGTTTAAAAAAGTTGTCATCAAAAGTTTGTTAATTTAAACATTCTGCAAATTCTGCAACAATCCGACGCCAAAAAGGAAATGCATGACCACAAAACTGAATTCTTCTATGGGTATTGAATTTTGAGGTAAAAATGTTAGAAAAATACATATTTTTACTACGTTTTACTGTATCTGCAAACTTTTACGATTTTTCTTCGCAAGAAACAATTGTCACTAGTAATATTTACCCGAAATTAGATCTAATTTTTCTCTACAAATCCAATAGGCGTCGCAAAATTCGGGTTTGTGGTCATGCATTACATTTATGGCGTCGGAGTGTTGAACTTGCAGAATAATGTTTAAATTAACAAACTTTTGATGAAAAGTTTTTTAAACAACGCAATTTGAGAAAAATAAGAAAATCGCATGTTTTCTATTTTAGTTATCTACGGCATTTCCAAATCTCAGATTTTTATCTCAAAAACTGTCACCTCCACAACTTGCAAACTTTTTGTTGTTTTTTATAAGTCAAATATGTGCATATTTTCTAAAATATGCAAACTACAGGGCTGAAAGTTTGAGAATAAATGTGTTTCAACTGTTTCTATTGTCCCATTAATATAGAACAAACTTTCAAAAAAAAGTTGACGTAACCTTTCCGATCCACTATGTTGCGCTGAGCCTGTTTTTCTCTGGAAATTCAATTCAAGCTCCAAAGTTTTTTTCGTCAATTCGTTCGCTTTTGGTGTGGAGTATATACCAGTATATAAAAGATGCCAGTGGGAGGGAAAACAATAATGTCGAGTCCTCCACCCACCCGGGATAATTTTTGGTGGGTGGATGTGCATGTGTATAATGAACGACCCCATTCCAACTTTCGAAACGACATTTTCAAACCTTAGTTATTCAAAATGGCGAATCGATCAAGGTGTGAAAGAATCGTATTTCTGAATAAGAAGGACTGGGCTTTTCGAATCTGAAACGCGTTTACCTTGACTCGTCCGCGTTTTACCAGAAATTATACTTTTTTACAAAAAATCGTGTTTTTTCACTGTTTTTTGCAGTCTTCTCCATATATTTCAAACCACTTAGTTTGAAGCGACTGAAGACCATCATATTCGGACTCTTCGGGTCTTTCTTGTATATAATCCACACCAAGAGCGAATGAATTGACGAAAACGTATTTTGGAGCTCGAATTGAATTTCCAGAGAAAAACAGGCTCAGCGCAACATAGTGCGACCCTGGAAATACTACGTCAGTGGAATTACATTTAACGACTTAATACCGAAGTAGTCTAAATGACTTGAAGAACGTTAAAACTCAATATGAAATATTCGCATTATTCGAAAGTAGAATGTTTATTCCGCATTGAAAAGTCAACGTCTTTTAGCATATAATTTTCTATGCAACCTTTGTGTGTTTCTAAATTAACTGCGATAAAAGACGCTTATTATTGAAAATTTCCGTGAACGAAGGCAATGAAATACTACTGAGAAAGACGAATATGACCCGTTTCTGTTTGAGCGGCGTAGAAGAACTACCGTGCTAGTCAGAATAAATAAAATCTATATCGGCGAAGAAATAGAAATATCTACTTTGAAAATCTGTTGCACAAAATTTCCTTGGAGAACTGCTGTCTTTTATGGAAAATTGCTGTGATTTGTTTGGAGAACTGCTTTCCTCAGAAAACTGCGGCAAAAAATACCTTAAAACCGCTTTGAAAATTTTTAACAGAAAACAGCTATGAAACAAAATTCTTTCACAACTATAATTTAATATTAACGCGAATATCTTCTTTGTATATAAAGTACTTACAAATTAACATACTACTTCGAATTAATGACGTGTTAGTTACTGACAAATGATATCCCATTAATAGCCACATTTTCCCGTTACATTACTTGCTCCGTAGTTGGTCAATAAACAAGAGATGTGCACCGTAAATACACATGGGTTTCCTCTTTCTACCGAGGGCACAACCATTCTCCTACGATGTGACTGACCGACGCAATGGCTGTACAACAAAAACCATCCTCCTATATATTTTTCAGTCCTTTAAATGTTATCACTTTTCAGTTTCCATTATATGCTTACCGAACTTAAGCGTACCAAACTATGACAGAATGCATTATGCTGAGAAGCATGATTAAACTTGAACATGCTGCGACAACGGTCTAAGAAAATCTTGATGCCATTACCATAACGTAGTGTCTAATACATTTGGTACAGGAAAGAATGACAAAATCAAGCATTTGTCTAAACAAAAATTGCAAGGATCACCATATCCGCGTACTTATAGCACGCAAGTTTACGGCCACATTAGGCCATTAAAGTAACGTACCCATTTGTCCACAATGTTATCATATTGTGTTATTAACAACGCCGTTAAGTGCCGTAGCCGTAGGAAAATCATCCAGTTAATTTCTTACGACACAAGAATCGTTACAAATTCATGATACTTTCGGCACACTCGGATATCAAGGTGAACGCTATTGATGTTCATCGATGCGTGCAACAAATGGATCGCAATGAAATTCTGCACCTATTCATCACAGGAATAAAATTAACTTTTTACCATTCATTTGGACAGGAGAGAAGCGGAAAACACCAGGCTGTTTTTCAAGCATGAATAACGGTTTCAATACATGTTTTTGTTTTCAGCCATTTTAGTCTCGCCGGAGAACAACGGTCTTTCCAGAAGTCGAAAGAGATAAGTCAGGGCTACATACGGCAGAAACTTAATATTCATTTACCAACATCACAGGAACTGTATTATAATGCAAACTGTCGCTCAATTAATGGAGCAAACTTTATGTATTTATGATTAAACGGTATTTTATATCGTTTTTTGACTATAAAATGTTAAATGTGATCTGCGTTAATGGTGATGCTATCACGTAATGAAAAATATGTATATTTATATTATTTTATTCTTGACTTTTCCCCATGGCCGGGCCAACGCTTGCTACGGCCCTGCGCTTAGGAACGAATCATTAGCAAGCGCAATCTTTGAAAAAGTAAACACACATTTTTCACGGGGTCTAAAGAAAGGGTGATGTCTGTAATTGTGCGATTATGCAAAATTGTAGATGCACCTGTTCATAGCAAAAATATTACGCTTGAAATTAAATTAAAGTACGTTAAATGGTCGATCTGGTTGTGTATTCCGGCCCACCAATAAAACATGAGTGGTTACAAAATTTTTGGTTTAAGCATTTGAATTTGAAGCAATAGATTTGCGAATATGACGGTGGATTGACCATTATCTGCCCTCCATTAACAACAAATATAGAACAAGAGATAATCGTAAGAATCACGAAAAATCCTTGACTAATTGACATGACACGGCTCCATCTGTGTGTGCCAAAGATAAATTAAACTGCACACATGCTCGTTGAATTGATTATCAGATTTTGTGTATGGATAAATGTTACAATTGATAGTAGGGAATCTGAACGTAAACTGATGTCAAAGATAATGCTAGCTAATTATAAACAGCGTCGAAAAAATACAAACCCTCAAAACAGCAATATTGAACTACAGTTTGACGCTAAATGTCCCGCACCTTTGTTGTTCTACCGAGGTTTGCTAGTTATCGTATGGTTGAATTGATTGTGGGGTAAAGATGGGAAGGGTACTACTGTCAAAAAAAACTCTCTAATGATCATGATGGGCGATGGCGACATTCGTTTTTGATTAGTATTATTTGATGTGTACATACTTGGTTCGTAGACTACCAAGATTAGTAAAATTGTAAGTCTTCATGTAACAAGGTTATTGCCAAATCATGCATTAAATAGATTTAATTTGCACGTTCACATTACAGAAATGTAAGCTCTGAAGTGAGTGGGTAACTAACTCATTTTCTGTATCACGAATCATTTAGAACTATAATAAATTTATCCTTGCACAACAACTACTAACAATGAGTCGGAATGTTGAACACAAAAACGAAAAGCTTTCGCTGAAATATTAGGTTCATGGTAATTCGGTAAAATTTATTGGATTCTGATTGTGTGCAGCTAGATAGTATAACAAATTTTAGCTTGGGTAATAAGAAATTTTATTCGTAGTAGAGGGTCTTCAGTAACGTTTCCCTTTTATTCAGCAGTTTACCCGCATGAAAGCCTGACAATTTGCTACTATGTATTTTGATTTCATTTGATATTCCTACAGAGCCGGATTGATGCATTACACTTTACGAAGCCTTGAGATGCGCTGCGGTATAACGATTAAATAAATAATTGTAAGATTACAAGCTGTTCCGTAAAGACGTCCGCCGTAATTTATTCTCAGCCCAGGAAAGCAATTTATTTGCAGGTGATACCGCAATTTTCCATAAATAAATGAAGTTGAAGAAGAAGATGGACAATGATGTAGAAGGGAGGATGATACTGGAATTGAAGATGGACTTTTATTTGAAATTTATCCATAGACAATCTTGTTGTCTGCAAACTGTCGCCATTGTGAATAACTGGAGCATTGACTATCATTTCATTATATACTTTGCTAACATATTCACTTTTATTAGCTATCCTACCCAGCAATACAAGTGAAGACATCAATAATAAAATGAACATGTGGGCCTTGAAATGTGGCTTCACGTTTTCATGGATGAATCATATTACTACGATTTTCTCAAAGTTAGCGTTTTGAAAGTTGATGATATGCAGTCGGTTTCGCCCGAGCGCCATCGAAACAAATTTTAGCTTTTTTTAAAATTAAATTAATGATCAGGTACGCATCCCAGTTGGTTGATAGGTGAACGTGTAAGAAGAATCAGGTTGATGGGGCTCACAACCAAAAAATTATAATTTTTGAGCGTTTTGCAATTGTAAATGATATGACTCATTAGAACGTTTATAACAGTACATGCGTTCAATGAAAGTACCCGTGGATGCGGATGATAGTAAGAGATGAGATATAAGTTGTATTTCGCCTAGTTTAATCAATTAATGTTTTAGAGTATTTAAATGACGTACGAAATGATGATCACACAACCACATTATGAATTTTGCATGGATTGTTTACAGCAGTCGCTGAAATAAATCTCTATATTAGATTTGCAATTTTTAGAAGATGTTGTAGTTTACATGAAAATCTGCAATTTTATTGGTGGAGTCCTTTGAAACATTTAGATTAGGTTCGTGGGCAAACTTGCTGTATTCTTCGTTTTTAGAGAGAACGAGAATTGATTATATGTATATACTATGAATCAAAGTCATACATACATATGCGATATTATGTTCCGTGGAATATATTTTTTAGTGTAAAGGTGACTACCCACGAACAGTGGTCTACGAATTTGATTTGAGTAAAGTGGTTGAAGGTATAGCTTGTGTTAGTCAGTCTTTCGACACATCCTATGCTATAAGTAAATTATCTTTACATTGTTGATGTAGAAAATAGTAGCATGCTATTTTAGCGTTACTACTTATTACTGCGTTCAATTATTGTTGCCGCAGCATTTGCAGTTGACGAAATGGTTCGGTTCACCGCTCCGATAATTGCAAAACAACTTGGCTTGTTATTCGTTACAACCCTGTTACCATTTTGCATTAGCATCCTAGCATGGAGTGGTAATGAAATGGCTTTGGGAGACATAGAGCAAAGCCCTATAGCAACTGAACGAATTCCATGAATTTAAACACATTTAAATTTAGAAGTCTGAATGACGCAGTATGGTATGCAGCAACTATTTGCAAAACCGGAATATGATTTGCGCGACTGGAAATTTTCTGGTTTTTTGTCAAAATTGTCATTTCCCGACAGCTAAATAGCCTCTAAACGGTTAACAACGCAGCTACCTCTTGTGTTAACTTGACAGCAGCTCTGAAGTTATTACGGACTTTGTTAATTAATTCAAGAAGCAGGTTGAAGGTATCATTTTTAACGTTTCATTGAAAATGATGAGTTCCAAAATATACAATTAAAGAGAAAAATGTGTGAATTTTAACTTACAGAATAATATCTTGTCGGATTAATATATTTATGTTCTTCCATTTTGCGTAAACTTTAATTGTGGTCATTACAAAATTACCTCTATTGATGTATCAGTCGACCCAATCTTTCAGTTCTGAATTACTGCATGAATCATGCAGCATGATAAAGGTATTCTATAGACTTCTACGTCACACTCTGTACTCATTATGCTCCTACTTTTTTAACCTTTTTTAACCCGAATGCAGGAATAACTATTTGAATTTCCTTCTTGCAAGCTTTTCCATGACATCATTTTGACAAGCTGTGACACCGCTAATGTAAGTATTACCTAACAAGTGTGAAAATAAAACACAGATTAATAAAAACATCATATGAGAATGTTTATCATTTTGTCAAGCATCACATATATATTTTTGTTCAATATTATGACCCCTAAATTTTTTTCTGTGTATTCTAACAACGTGCACTGGTGATAATCATTCCAAATTGATTTTTTATTTGTCTTGAACATGCCGATTTTGCAAAGTATGACTGTTTGAATCTCCTCTTTAAAAACTGCTGCGTGACAAGTCTTGAGCATTATGACTTGACGCCGTTAGTGAGACGCCTTGTCAAGAACTTTTGTAACGGTATATCAGGTCTCCTGTAATTCCTTTCGTCGGCGTTTTGGTAACTGTATTGTTTTTATATATAAAAACAGCTAACGTTATGACAATTTGAAATCATGAAAATGCAGCAAATTTTCGGTAATTAATCATATTTTAATTTTCACAGAGTGACATGAGTAAGATTGAGGAACATTTTTATCTTCTATGGTTGAGTAAAAGTGCTTGTCAGTAAGTATTTGTCAACACGGAAGATGATTTCTGCGACTACCTCGAATCAAAATATAAATATTGCGAATACCTAGCCCTGTTAAGATAGACTCCTTGGCAAAGTTTGATGACGCTATGTGCATCCTTATTCGGGTCAGAGGTCAAAACGTCATAAAAGTGTCCTCGATGGATCCGCCCTGCAGCTAACAGGATTAAAGATAAATGCAAAATCTTTTTTGTATATTATTCGGAAGAGGATTCGGCAAGTAGGACGTTCTTTACTTTTTCCAAATTTTGAAAATCGTGTCTTTAAAATCCATTTTCTCAAAGTGCTCCTTCCAACGTTGTCTACCTTGGTTGGTTGTATAGCTTCAAAAAGTAAAGAAAGTTCGGCTTGCGTAATGCTCTTCTGAATAATATCCAAAAAATACTTTGTCTCTATCTTTAATCCTGTTGGATGTAGGACGGATCCATCAATGACACCTTTTATGACTGACCCGAGTTAGGATGCACATAGGGTCATCAAACTTTGCCACGGGCAAAGAGTATAACTTGCAAAGTGCTAGGTATTTCCAATAATTATATTTTGATTCGAGGTAGTCGCAGATTTCGTCTTACGAGTTGACAAATACTTACTGTTCTGAACAAATTGGGTTTCCGAGCAGAAAATTATTAGTTCCTAACCGTCAATGTGAATAAATTTTTATAATATCTCTTTAACATTTATTCACATACACCACCTGTCCGTACTGTTTTGTTATTTTGCAAATGAATCTTAGACGTGAAGCCATTAAGATGTACATGAAGATTTACATTAAGGTACGTTCTTAACATTAAGGTGGAAGTAGTGTTCATTTTTATATTACAAATTACAATGTTACAAAAATTTATCTCGTGAATCTGGTGGACGCATGAAGTTTCTTTAAGCCATAAAAATTAAAATGTTAATAGTATAAATCATTCATTCTCATGACTTCCACTGATGGATCTGGATAAACTTTGTGTAGCTCATTTCGTAGCATTTCTTTAGAACTATAGAATTTTGCGTTAATTGGTTGACAATTTGAAGCGGTAACTAACCCGCTCGAAGTGTCCAGAAAATGTTGAAATTTCAATTCACTTCTGTATATTGTTCTGTTGGGACAAAACGTGACGGAGTCACTACCTGCTATGTCTTTGGTTCGATTCTTTTTTATTCTCGTGCGTGTCCACTCAGCATTTTCAGAAAAGGTATTCTACAGTTAGCGTCAAACAAATTCACTACTCTTTTACAGCAACTATTTGCGAAGCCGGAATCAAAAGTGTCTTCGATGAATCCGTCCTACCGCTAAGAGGATTAAAGATAAATGCAAATCTTTTTTGTATATTATTCAGAAGAGGATTTCGCAAGTAGAACATTCTTTACTTTTTCAAAATTTTGAAAATCTCGTCTTTAAAATCGATTTTCTCATATTGCCCCATCCACCAGTCGTCAACTTTGGTAGGTGTAATGACTTTACTTATGGATTTTGTTAAATAACAAAATCCATAAAGCAATCAAACCTACTGTTACACTTTAACAGATTATACGGCACAATTTTGAATGCGGGTATCACAATTTCACAAAAACTCTCATTTACCGTATCGACTACTGCGATGGTAGATTCTTAGCACAGCCAATTTTTAATTCTTTTTATCACAAAGATACAGAATAAATCTTCCCAGAAGTATACAATGCGATTAAAATACCATATCGAAACGGTGAATTGACAATTCTATGCCCTGGAATTTACAGACTGCACATGACAAGTGTCCTGTGGTAAACAGGTTACATGATATAATGTAAATTCTACAGGCACATTTTAGCGTCGTTAACGTTTCCTAGGTTGGACATGGAGCAGAAGAAGGTTTGTTGTGAATTGAAGAATTGTGTTTGGGACAGGAGACAAAGCAAAGTTTATGTATGGGTTGATATACCGCGACAAAGGAAGGGTATCATGGTGAAAGTGGACCTACCTTCCATAGGCCTTATTGTAATATGTATATTTGAGTGCACCAAGCAGCAAGCATTCTCAAGGTTAAATTAAATGAACTCAAGGCGTTAGTCATCATCGAATTATCACTTATCACATCAAAGTGAGTTGGAAGTGGAGAGGGGACCTTACCTTGCGTCATGCCAAACATGCTTCAATAAAATTTCAAATGGCGTTCAAGTGGTCAATTGCCTGTTATTGTATGGTTCCAAATAAGCCTATGTGGTGGACAATAATTAATTACATTGATATAATAGCATCTTTAAACTTGAAAATAATAAATTAGTTGATTCTAATTTGCGGCTGTTTTAAATTCATTTATCAGTAGTTCCATGGCACAATGTGTATTTTAAGTATTTCAACGCAAGTGATTAGAAATTTAGAAACCATAGTGTGATTTGGTCATTTCATAGAATAAATGAATTTAAAACAGCCGCAAATCAGTATTCTCTTACTCTCCTGGAATACTGCTCTCATATAGATGATTATATTAATCAATATTTAGTCTGACGGCTAGCATGAAATCGTAGTATTCGTAACTCGAGAGTTTGACCCCACCCCCATGATCCCATTTCAAAAAATTGAACTTTGGGCTTTGGAACTCCGAGAAGGACCCCTCAAGGAATACCCATACCAAATTTCAGCGAAATCCGTTGAACCGTGTCTAAACTAGGACTGGTGTAAACCCAAATTAAAAAACGTCCGGAAACGTGTTGTTTGGGAAATTGAGACATTTGACACTCACTTGGCCTTCCCAAACACTAACATTAAATTTCTCGATGAATTTCCGAAATAATACATTTTGACCCTTTGGTGACCCTAAGGGTCAATGCAGTCACCACAACTAAAGTTGGCTGAAATGGCCCATTGTGCCGTGACAAAAAATGATCAGCGTAAAATTCTCTATCAGATAAGCCGATAAAAAATTTTTGCCCTTAAAGATGCACGGTGACCTGCATCAGTTCACCGGTGCTTATAAGTACTAATATCCCATCTTAAGTTGAAAGTTATTTATTTATTGGAACACATTACTTTGTTATCAGTGAAAATATTTTATTAAAAAAATACGAGAGCCTTGTCATCTTCGTCGTTATCCGAAAAGTTAAAATTCAATGTTATTATCTTTTGATTCAGTTAATACGAAGGAGAGGGGACATCTTTCGGACCGAAGTTTTCATAAAGGTGATGAATGATCAAGACACTATTCATTGTCATATTTAGCCATTCAAAAATGTTTGCATATAAAGTCGCAGAGTTTAAAATTAGGAAAGTTTGAAAAGATATTTAATTAGTCAATTGGTGGCTGACAAAATTACTTGATACAGTAGTAGATAGTTGCAGTATTGATGATTACGAGCCTTGTTTATATACCTTTCTCCTTTCAATTACAATTCAAAAAGTTGACTAATGGTTGGCTCTTTTCCAATTACAATTTACAGAAAAGAATTTTATGAGCTATTGTTTTTGAAGTGTTTGTCGCTTGTTTTTTTTTCAGTTTAAATGTCTGCAATGATGTCCATATACATTACGCATTTAAAATTGATTGTTCTAGAAAATTCGTATAACCAAACCATTGTTTACTTCTTTTGTTTTGAAATGCACCAAATCTAATAGATTTGGCTATTTACACTCAATTTTGATAATTTTTTGTGATTATAAGGCGCGTATACATTCAGCTGAGTCATACGAATTCCGTTTCGATGTGTCCGGTCCGATATCCGACGCCACCTGCCACAATTACTACCTTAGTGGTTAATTAAATTCAAAGCAGGTGTCTCTAGTGTACACACTCCTGCCTTAAATGTATCATTGAGATATTGAAGTCAGAGTTTGTCTGCTATTTATATATGTGTTGGCTCAATAGGTTGTGGATAAGAAATATGAATTGATAAATAAAACCTACAATACTTTATTATGAGTCCCTAACTTTCGAAGTCCATTTGGATGCATTCTGCAATCGTTATAAATTGTATAGTGAGATTTACATCGAAAGAAGAAGTGGAACAACATTTGCAATTTGACATTTCATTCCAGTATACCCAAGCATTTTCAGTTCAGTATACCCGTGTTGCATATCCTTTATCGGGGTTGTCGTGTCGTTCATTTCCTGAGCGTCTGCTTACGTTGTTGTTTATCGAATACAGTCTTTCAATCTACCCCTAACTAATTTCTCCTCACTGTCCAACTCAGAAGTTGTGGCCGAAAATCACCTGTATTTATTAAAAAGTTGCATTTTTGTTTTTAAACTGATGATAGCGCGAAAGTGATACAAAAATGATTTTTGAGCTTCATAAAAGTTCCCCACCGTATGCTATCATTGCAGTCAATATCACGTCACGGTTTAATCTGTACATGAATTTAGGTGGGAGAGAGTGCAATAATTTGAACAGAATATATTTGAACAGAAGGTGAACTGATATATTTTATGAACTGTTCGAACTTCCATTTACCTTTAATAATTAATAACACATTTTGTATACGAAACAGTAAAACCATATGAAATGCATACTAAATTTATTTCAGTTGCTCTGGCTTCTGTCTGTCAAGAAACGTGCTGTAAGAACTAGCTAAGGAATAACAGTTTTGAAACATTAGTATCTGATGCTCGAGTTGAGACCATAATTGGAAGTCTATATAAAATGCGAATATAGTTTGTACAGTTAATTTGTTCTATTTGCCATTTTCTTCAACATTTCATATATAAGTTTTGCGATTGCTTTTAAATGCTTACTATGACGCCAATTCGTACAACTATTACCTGTTGAAAGTTTCGTTGTACACTAGATAAAAGAGTGTGTTTTATAGTTATTTGTTAGCTGAACATATATCCTGTCAATGGCAAAATGTTTATATGTAAGCATATGAATATGATGGGAAAATCTGTAAACTTTAATACGATTACATATTCAATAGTGTCCGGACGGATTAATTTACTCTAATATTTCGGTCTTACAATTATATTAAATCAAAGTTGCGCGTATAGGAAGATGTCGTAAATTACACACTTTGTCAAATCAATGTTTGAAGCATCCCCGGATTTTTTATTTTGCTCTGTCGACGTTTTATAAATGAATGCTTGCGAGGGTGCTTTATTCCTGTCGAATACTTCCATCGAGACCACTCAGCTCGCTACCTATTCTGCTTCGGAAGAAGTGCTTCCATTGAAGAATAATCTTTGCTGAACCACGTTGGTTGCGTACCCTGTTTTCCGCTTACAGGAGTTTCATAAAACGTTTTCCATGTTAAGGGGAACTTTATTCGGAAAGGAAATTCAATAAACTTATGTGGTTACATGTATTAATAAAAGCAAAAATCATTTACATTCACTATGGCCATTATTAACCTGAACGTGGTCGCCAAACAAGTTTCGAGGCTTCCAAATTGTATTTTCAAAGTATTTATTTCTCCTCAGCTTGTTCATGAGTTACGTAATACAATGGGTTATGAGTTTGCATCCAGCTGTGGTGGTGAACAGGTGTCTTGTTTGGTTCGCTCTGAGAAACCGGTTTATAAGGCACGAGGACAAAGAATAAAAGAGTTACAGAGGCTCAATGCAGTTGAAGACGAGATTGGATTTTTGAGAAATTCAATTGAAGAAATGGGTGAATTTGTTAAAAAGATAAACCTGAAAACTATTGGTTTTATAGAACAAACCAATTTGTTACAAAAACAAGTGTTACCAGATTTTAAAAAGACAAAGAGCGACATGTGTAAATTGCGTTCGGAACTGGACAAAGCGCTGAATAAAATAAGTGCAATTAAATTTAATGTAAAAAAGCACAAGAACGTCAAGTGGGAAAAGAGATGGTCGAAATATTGTAATTCATGGAATTGTGAAGAACAGTAAAAATGAAAGTGACTTGGACATTTTTGTGATAGACATTTGAATATTAATGCAGAAACCGAAATGGCGAGAATACGAAAAGCAAAGAATGGGCATTTAGTGGGAGTATTTACAATGAAAGACAGGAAATAAAAGTAAAAAATTTTCAAAAATTGTCACAAGCTGAAACATTTAAAATATAAGTTATCCGTGCGCGATGACCATATGGAAAGTTCGACGAAGAAAATGGCAGACAAAATGGAGAATCAAAGTAGCATGGCAACAATTGTGAACAAGAAAAGCGTAAAAAAGCTCAAGGACAAAGCAACAAAAACGTATTGGACTGAAGTGGAATGCAGAAAACATTTCGGCATTCAAGGAGATTTTAAGACAGGGGAAATTTACGTACGGCCTAGCCAGTAGGGGAGATAGTGATGATGATGATTATAGCTATGAGTACGGGGATGCACACTAGTCACTAGTAGTCAAAAGGAGTCAAATCGAGAAAAAGGCGACGTCACCACGCATCATCATATAAGAAGAGCAGAGTGGAGCTGGTCTGTGACGTTGTACGGTGTCTACAGCCGAAGAAAAGGAGCAGAAGCAGGGAGAAAAAAGTGGTTATTGTAGATTTTTCACCAGTACTACATCGCAGCACAGTATTTGCTCGGTGCATTCTTGTATAGTAGTGTTATAATAGCATATGAAATGTTGTGAAGCAAATAAATATCCTTGTACATACTATTGAATGTTATATATATACATATATATGTTATAAAGATATAGTATAGTTACATAAATATACAGTATAAAATTGTGTATAAAAAATGTGATCCATGCACAAAACCTGTCCACTGCAGTAAGTTATATTGAAACATGTTACGTCTAGCACAAACTCAGTCACTGAGCATTTATGTATTGCAAACAACTAAACATCCAATTTGTATTGATATAATTTTTATGAGAAAATGTAAAACCGAAAAATCGTATGCTTGCAGTATGTAAAACGAAAATGTATAAATTATGGAAGCACTCATGGGGTTACTAAAGAGTGCATAAGTTAAATAAACGAATCAATCAATCAAATCAATCAATCAATACAATGGGTTATTCACATCATTTCCTTGAGTATATTTTACAAAGGAGCAAAACTAATTAATTTCAGTAATTATTTATCCATTTACAGATAAGTATGGTCAAAGATGCATCAGTTCATTCAGAAGAATTGAAAAATTGTATCATAAATTACCAAAATGAAGCTAAAAAATTGTTGACAACAATTCCTCGGCACGTCTTATCTGCAAGGCTGTACACATACGAACATAGGCATAGATAATTAAGATGTACTCGACAAATAAGTAAACGAATTACGTAAGGAAACGATTTTGGCTAAAGGAAATTTGCATAATAACCATCGAAAACATGAATAATTTAACTTTAGCTTAGGGTTCATAGTAAATGATAGGAGAACGCATAACACTATTCTTACACTATTGTTAGTTAATAAATATGGCAAATGTCAACAAATCAACGAAGAAACAATAAAACGTTACGGAGTAGTTTTGCAAAGTTACTAATTTGTTGTAAATGTATTCCAGTGGTGTAAAGTGATGTTGCCAAGTGAAAAAAATGCATTGTACTGTTAACATAATACGATTTTTAAGATTGAACGAGTCTTAGTGATTCCAGATTGACCAGATAAATTTTAGTAACAATGTAACATGAAAATGCACCCTTCGGCGGACTGAGATTGTGAATTATGACTTTGGATTAATGCTTCCCTATGTGAATAATAACGCTTTAAATACCAATACTTGCTCCCTAATTCTAAACCTTTGCTCTGATAATCCCAAACACCAGGAGTAGTGGAAATCTGTCCTGAATAGTAATAAACAATATCGGTGATAACTCCTGAATGACGGTCAAGCTTACACGTGCAACAGAAACTTAGAAGCTTAAAAATATATCCTAGATTCATTTGCAAAATGGATAATCCTTACGATAAGGTGACGTACTTAAATCAAATATTAAAAGCTACTTCATAAAATCATTCATGGTGACATGTAGTAGCGAACAATTTTTGAAGCTTTCAGTTGACACTTTTCATTTTATTTGAAACTCAAGCTTTAAAAACTATATTCCTGTTGGGAAATCCAATAAAAAGAAGAAGAAGAACTTTTACATAACGATAGAAGTTTAAAAATTTCCTTAGCACTAATCATGTCATGGGAGAAAATTTGCTGCATTTCCATGATTTCAACCTGCCATAATTTTACCTTTTTATAATAGTCAAAATCATTCCATTGGCAAAAAAATCTCATGAATCGAAAAACCGGTCTACGACATAACTTCTACTCCTTCAAATAGATCTTGAAACCTTATTAATTCCACGAGTAGCAATTACAATTGACGGCAACAAAGCCAGCATACTAATTAACATTTGAACTATTGATAATTTTTTATTTTAAGTCCAAATGGTACAATTACCTGAAAGGGTTAATTAGCGATTGCGTTAATTTACTCCTCAATATCAATGATTGAATGGTATTAAAATCTCAACGTACCTTTTCACAACAATACTTCGCCATGTAGCAAGCATATTTTGCGCAGTTTATTTACGACAAACCACCCGAGATTTTATTTTGCCATTTATCACCATTCATGATCTGGGAAAGCTCATTGATTCAATTGAACCATCGAAGTATCCAGTGAACAAATGATGATCATAGAACGATTGGACCCCAACAACGTAAACAAAATTGGTATTTTTCATTCTAATAACTTTAAAGTTAAAGTAAATCTGCGAAATTATGATTATCCTACGTACTCTTTTGTGTATCCAATATAACCGTATCATGAGAAGGAAAGCTATCAGTAGCTAATGCTTTCTATGTGTCTCCCACGCCTACATTCCATTCGTCTAAGAATTTCATTGGAATTTAATTTAGAAATCAAAACTTTGTATTAAATTTCAATATTTCTTACTTAGTTTGTCCAAGTTTGAAGGACATTTGTAGTGCAAACGCTTTGTTTGGTAACTTTTGAGATTCATCTTGTTGGCTTGACTAGCAACCTTTAGGACGGCTAGCAATTTGTCCACACATCATCACACCCCACTAAGCTGCACGTTGAAGACGTTCCAGTTATAATTTACTGATTTTACTATATCCATTATTTCCGTCATTACTTAAATCTCAAGCAAAACCGGGTATAATAAAGCCGGAAATAGTAGAAAGCGATGAGATAAATTTAAAAGTTGTTGCCTGGTAAATGAACTTTTCTGTACAACCAAAACGTCTGTTTTTATAATATGGTACGTTACAAAGGGTCACTCGTTGATGATTTTCGAACGCTAGGGCGCAATAGATTTTTTAAAACTCAACTGTCGATCTTACCATTGAATTTAACAATTCGGGCAAACTGAGAATCTATCAACATGCAGTCAGTAAGACTTGTCAACGAATCAAGTAAATTATTGTTGAAACAGTTCGGCTCTCTTATAAGCTTTCATGATGCAAATTCCATACAACACGGCCATAGGTCACAATCACTCTAATTTTTTTCAAATTATTATCTACATGTACATGCACAATTTGTAAACTAATTTCATTTCGTGTTGGGTCTAAATTTAATTTATATAGGAATAGTGACAATACGATTTACCCTAGAGATGTTCCCATATTGCGGGCCAACGGCTTAATTATTTCCCTTCAGCATATTTACCTGTGAGACTAACAAACTCCCATAACTTTTCGTATTATTTTATGATACTGTGTAACGTCACGTACAACTAATGTTCTCCATAATAAAATGTTTGTTGTTGATGCAGATGTTCCTGGTTTCAAGTATGTCTACAAATGTTTCAGTCTATGTTTCAGTATACCGTAATCTATAAGAGTGCAACATTGATAACTATTGTAGAGGGTACAATTTATATTAACCGACCTTAGAAATTACAAAATATTAAATATAGCTTAGCTTTGGCTACGTTTTTAATGCAAATGTTTAGTGATTGGTGAGACTGGATAGTCCGCTCATTTCGTGTTCGTTTATTTATTTATTTCCTTTTATGACCACACTCTGTTGATGTTACTATGTGTGTCAATGATGGCCTATGGAATTTTCTTCCCATCACCAACTACACAGAAACATTGACAAGCACTTTGCTCCTTTTATAGTTCTCACAAAATACGCGCCCTCTGATACTTCAAATATTAAAAGAATTTCTTACTGAGCGAGTGATATTATAGATTACATCAATCATCTTCATTACACTGAAGCTGTCATGACATAATTAATAGAGTACTGATATCGATCGAAGGATGATGGAGATCGTAGTTTTCCCTTTTTACCAGAGTATATTGAATTTCCTAACCGAATCATAGATTTTATAGCATGAATTTAAAAAAATAACATTGTTAATTGAAATCCTTATACCAATTTTTAAGGACGCCACCTGTGTGTAAAGATTTCCTATTTTCAAAAAAAAGTCTGAGACATATGTATAATTTTCAAAGTTTAATTTCAAGTGTAGGTTTGACCGCCATTAAGACGTTGTCGCCAGGATGGTTTATTAATATTCAAGACAGATGTAACGAGTTTGCCTTTCTTTGTGGTTATTGTATCGAAATTATTAACATTATTATGTTGAAATATCGAGCTACAATTTCGATCGAATTTGTGATCCTCGTTATATAAATATGATCATGCTAGATAACAGTGGCGGTAAGGTAACATAATATTGGACTAGTGGAGAGAAAAACAATGCCGAAACCCTTTGAAACCATTTCCTGAAATTAGTTACTGAAAGACTATCATGTATTACGAGTAATAGCGGGACCACTTAATTTGAAGTCGTGTGGTTCTGTTGAAAGGCCAGCCGTTGATTTACATTGCCCACCATATTCCAATTCTGATGATTTCCTGCTTTCTTTTATTATGTAAACAAACAAGTCGTTCATCTTGTCCTTTAGTATGTGTTGTCATAAGACAGAACGTTTCTACGTTTTACAAAACGTTATATACTATTATCACCTAAAATGACTAAAAATTTAACATCTGGAATGAATAAACTTAGCTTTATAAATAGTAACGACACACCAAGGCAATCGTGAGTTTGGCGAATCAATCATTCCTTCAAACGATATTGGAGCCGATTAAAAGTAACGCGAAAATTTCACTTCGACATTTTACTACACAATTTTGTAACATTCATATAATTTGCAAGCATGAACCTAACGATAAATTCATAGTATCTTTCACGAAATTTAAATTACAATGTCTGCAATAACTTCAGAGTGACAGTCAAGTTAACATAAGAATTTAACTACCCAAACAAATGAATTGAGTACATAAAAATGTGCGGAATTCATCCAAACTATTGTTACTTGCTGCAAACTACCCAATGAACTGCTTTTTCTGCGGGATAGAATAAATACGCGTCCGAATGTACAAGTATTATCTTGCTTACAGTAACAGACAAGATCGTTTTGTACTGTCATTCACATCACTTTTTGATATTATTGCGGGTGTGGAAAATGTAAGAAAGCTTTTGTTGTTAAGCTGCTTCCGACAAATTATGCTTTTTTTGTTTTCGAAATACTATTTTTGTTATGTAGGTGTTTGGAAATCAGGATAAACAAAAAACTCATTCCGCGAAACTTGTAGCAAATGACGCCGTCATGTGTAACTAATAGCAGTATCCTAACAGCCGTATGTTTCCTCTAACCAACGGGTACTGTGTAAAACTGGCACAAAGGAATCAGAGGAGGCTGAAGAATAATTATGGAAACATAATTCGTCAAACGCAGCAGCATTAACATTCAAACCTCTACACAAATCTAATGTAGTGTAAAACGAACGGTTGTTATAACTTACCCTTGACGGCGTTATGCTACACACTTTATATTGATTTTGAAAGGTAGTGGTAGGTCAAATGCATGGTAGAATTGAATTCATACGAAAACATTCGATCTTCTAGTGGATGTAACTTTTATCACAAACGCCACCAGATCGACTAAAATTTAAAAAAATATCAATGACTTGCGACGATTTAACGTTTACAAAACAAGGAAATCTCTTCAATTTTCGGGACTATTTCTGACGCTAAGAAATAAAGGAAACATTGGATGGAAAATTAAATAATAACAAATCCATTTGTGATAATGGAATATGTCCTACTCCAGGAGTAAAGCTTGCGATAATTCTGTACTTGCTCTGCGTCCTTCCTGAAGACACATGTAAATAAACTTAACATTCAATTGCAAATTCGCTGCGGCCACCCCGGTTGAATAATTAATTCACTTGCATTTAATGCATTACATACGCAGTATATTAGCAATTCATATCAGCAAATTAATATTCTTGTACACTATTGCTTGACCTGGTTTGCTTCACCGACAAATACATTAATTAACGCCCAGGATCTGTTTCCTAAAAAATATTACTTCAGTGCAATAACCTGTCGGAGACGTTTTGGTACGCCGTCATACAAATGGTTTAATTTTTTACCATCTGCAACAATCTGAGCTTGAGTAAACTATTCGATTTAACAAGATGTGGATAGCATCAAGCATGCAACTAAACAATCGATCTTTTCAGAACATTTAACAAATTATACTCCGACATTTGCCCGTCATATGCATGTCCCTTGATTATATTAGAATTGGAATTTAAGCCTTGCTAGTCTCAGGAAATCTTCGGGGCATAAAAGCTGTAATACTGGAGGAATAAAAACGGGACGGAAGTGGTCTTAATTAAAATCATTATGCCGATATTTTTTATTAATGGTAAAGATGTACGCTCAGCGATAGAACTTCATCCAGATTATTACAATACACCGCGCTGTATTAGCAAACACCTATATCATAATAGAACTTTCTGAAGGTAACATTTCAATCGATCGGCGTCGCCGTATGTAATGCAGCGTAATTAAAATGCAACTTAATAATTGTAGATTATTTGCCAAGGTAGTATTTTAGACAAGTTTTATCTTTTAAATTATTATAAATATTTTGTTTCATCTCCAATGATGCAAAACAATATTTTGTTATCAATACCGTACAAATAGCATGAAACAATTTAGACAATTAAATTAAATAATTGGATTTGGAAAATAATTCAGCCACACAAGAATCTCCTTAATCTTAATTAAAGCTTAATCTCCCAATCTTCTTAAATTTAAACTTTGGAATAAGCTAAATTTGCGCATCATGGCGTCACCATGTGCCTAATACGTGGATGTGAAAAATCTTATTTCGATTGATATTCCCGTATACAATATTTATTGACGAAAAGTCTTGTTACTTTCTGAGCAGAGCAACAGAATCCAAAAAATATCTGTCCCAGAAAAAGTCAAAGGATACACCGATTCGTTTAACATCTCAGTAAATAAAAAAACAACGCCTCGTAGTCATGAGTTGATATCAGATTAGAGAGTAAAATTAATATGAGAGGCAGGAACATTTGTGGAAAGATAAACATTCCCTTTCATTCCAACATTCATTCTTCAAAAAGTGGACACCTACCATGAAACGAAGTCAATGGAATGACAAGGAATGAAATATGGAGTTGTTACCAGAATATATCCTCTCGACATCTCAACAGAATATGCTCTCATGACGTTTCACTTTTCTCCGGATGCTCATGGTGGAGCCGGCCGCAGGAAATTGGGTACAAACTAAGAAATACACGATTTTCTGTCATCCCGTCAAATTTTTACGAGAATTTCTTTTTAAGTTCATAGGAGTTGATTTAAAATTCATCAGTTACGGAAAATAAACACACCTTCCTTGTTCACTAATTTTAAACGCTGCAGTGTTAACAGTTCATCATTAGGACAACAATCGTGGTCAGCTATTACGTATTTACGTATTTCCATCTAGTTAATTGTAAGGTTTGCGTGTCATAACCGCTGGCGCAACCAGACCATCTCTTTGGGTGGGGCAACCTAATATCACTCTAACCATATATGAAAAAATTGACGCTTTTTCGCGAAAGTACTGCAACACAATTTGCGAATGTACTCTTGTTTAGTCAATTTTAATCGGTTCTTATTATCTACAATTACAACCGGTCCAGTAAGTATTCAAAATGAAGCACTAAGGCAAGCACATTTTTTGAGCACTTAAATTCCAATATTAAATAGTAAAATTTCAACGCCATATTGTTGTGAACATTTGCAATGGGCAACGTATTGAACTGAGCTTCACCATGGTACTTCTCAAATAAGTTTTTAGGCTTTTCAGACCAAAAATGTATTCTTATTAGTTACTGAGAGATTGGAGGCGTCAACAAAACGTTAGATAATCGATTTTGGAAGGATAAAAGTCCTTGTCGCAATTTAGAAATGAGTCGATTCTTTCGAAAGAAATACAATATGTTAGCTTCATAAATGTTTGACAAATATTGTACGATAAATCTAAATGATTGTCAGGTTTCTTCTTGAACCTCTAGATTACTTCACAGATACACTTCGTTCGGAAATATTGAATCGAATAAGTATTTCCATGTAAATGACTTTTCCCTAGTTTTAAAATTGTGGACTAATAACTTGAAATGAAGTTGAGTTCTGCCATATTTAGTTACGAACTACGAACCTTGAATCTCATATATGGATACATTTACGGACATCTTTTTCGTTACATTTACTAAAATTGTTCGGTACTACTAAAATGACTACCGAACCATAAAACGCCAGTGCAAGTTCATAATATTAGTAATTGGCCCAAATGATATTTATTTAAGGATGTATTATTATTGATAGCTGGTTGCTAGGCTGTAGTTAGTTGCTGTAAATAAGTTACTGTATTTCCGCCTACTGTCTCTTCGACTTTCGAACTCAGCGTATGTGAAATGCAGTTCCAAATATTGTAGTGTTTAAGAATACTAGCAATTGACAGTCCGTCATCAGAAACGTATGTGACAGGGATAAACTCTAGGAAACCTTTACCTAAAATCATTGCACTAGATTATTGCTTTTTAAGATGTCGAACCCATTCAGTTAATTCTTCTGTAGTATTAATGTCCGTCGACTCATCATCATTGGCAAAATCATTTTGACTCATTGACTATTTGATAACTTTATTACAAGATAATTTAGAATTTTTTCCGTGTTTTCCACCTAATATTTTCCACATTTCAAGAACCACGTCGTAGTAACGAGCCAAATGGCGTAAAACTTACTGAAACGTAAGCGCACTGAAATTTCTTTTGTTAAAATTAGTGTTCCCATCTGTCAATATCCTGCCAGAATCTCAATATCCTCTTATTACAACGTTTTGCGTCTCTGCCTCCAGTTGGAATACGAAGAAAAACTTGCAGAAAGCTGGATGTCAGGTCCGGGTAAAATATTTGCGCACTTTGGTGCATGAGTAGGCACAGAATTTCAACACTTGGACTAAACCTGATCGGCCAATGTATGTCTGAGATATAATTCAATATTAACCAACTTGATTTCTGTAGGGCACATTTGACATTTTAATTATTCCGTATTTATTCTTCACGATGGCAGTTCATAAAATGAAGAAACAATATAGAAATTGGAATAAATCATTACATGTTTAGTTTTCTTGGGTGGGGCAAATGCCCGGTGGACCACCCCTGGTTGCGCCAGTGGAAAGTATTCATTTTATTGACAGGCAAACATATTGAAACGTTAAGGTGAGAGAATGCACTCATCCAACACTTCAGACAATGCAGAAAAATTACAGGATTTCGCCGTGGCCAGGGGAATGGATGAAAAAGCAGTAAAATGTTAAATATACATATGCCAGCAATTTTGCTGACAAGGTCATTGTGTGATGTTATTTGAATATTGTACGATTTCGACAGTAATTTTTTATAGTATTCAGGAGGAAATATTTTGATCTTGCGAACAAAGTGTCATGCCGGGAAACTATGAGCATTGCGGGGGATTAGTACGTTCCATGACTTGGATTTATTTTGTCTACAACAACACAGTGACTTTTAACTTGTTACCATACGGAGAAAAGAAATTCACTTCGACATGGAACGTTCCAACGTAAAATCTCAGTATTGGATACGTATATAAACATTTTTTCTTGCGAGAGCAGTTGATTTACTTGAAATTGCACAGTTGATGCCTGATGTACGCACACGCCAATGTTTTTCTAATCCTAATTTCAAGTGGACGTTTAAAAATGTTTACCAAAGTATTTCTGAAAATAACAACCTGCACCACTTTGTTAGCTTATACAAAAACATTAAAGGTAGTGTACATTCTGAAGCCACGTGGCCGCTCTTTATCTCTGAAATTCATGTTATATGTGACAACTCACTTTTACTCTCCTCGCAAGCATGTATTGTCCGTCCTTGAGAACCATTCACTGTTGTCGGTTACTGGCGCACACATTGTTCCTCAACATTTCTTACTCCTGAATCAAATGTGAAAAGAATTGTGAATATTACTGGAAAAAAATAAATGTCTGGAAGGATCGCTGTTTTGTCAACAAGATACTCCTGAAATAATGAAGACTCAATCATGTTCGTCAAATGAAGGCTTTTCCTCCATCTGTCTACCCCCATGTCGTTGTACCCATCACTTGTAATATCTCCATCCTTGTTTTCTCAAGGCAGACACCCCATTATTCTCATTACCAAGCATTCAAAGAAAAACTATCATTCCAACAATTCCTTAACCTTTCTCCATTTAATAGATCAGTTGGTCCTAGAACAATATAAGTGCACTTAAGTATTTCAAAGAGCATTTATTTTCCAACATATACTATTGCCTGAATTAATTTGGGGAAGGCTGTTGTCAGTCCTATAAGCAACATAGGGACTGTCGATGAGGATTTCATTTTCCAGACAAATCATTAAGATAAATCGCTTCATTGAAGATATCTCCCAACACTATCGTCTCACATTTACTTAATCGGACACGCCATCCGAGCCAGTAAAAGTTACTCAACATATATACAAGTTGCTAAAGTTTACTTACGCATCCCAACTTTCCATAATACATTAAACAATTGTTTCAGCTGTTATTGCGGAAGTGGGAAAAAACCCTTGGAAATCAAGATTATGATTCTCAACATTTGCCATATTTTCCCATTTTCTCAAGATCCCAGAAACCGCAGACCTGAAAATGAAACCTCCTACCTAAATTTCTGCTAGTATGACGAAATAATTTGGGAACGGCGTCAGGGCCAAGCAGACACAAAAAAATTAATCTAGCTTCACTTCATCACTTCGACAGATGAGCAGTCTTACCTGCAGAAACTACATAATGTTCACTGTTCATTTTCATAACGTTAGCAAGGAGATTAGAGTAAAAATATGATGGCGACCGTTAACTCATTGTAATAAATTAACCTTTCATTTCAACACTGCGATATAAAAAGGCATACACGAAAGCTCAAGAAATGCCTTCAAATAAGGCAGGTACTTTGGCGACGATTAGGATAGATGAAATTTTGTAAAGCTGCGTGACATACTTGATATGGATTCGTGTCAAATCTTATATCAGCCTGTCAGTCATGTCAAGCAAATGGAAGCATTTATGAAGCTATAGGATGTTTAGACGTTATAGTTGAAGGCATTTTTGTTAGTGTCGTGGCAAGTTGTCGAGGTAACATAATTGCTATGATTAATGCTGGTATCGGCTGGGTAATATTTCTGACTTTCATATGAATCACTTAAAAAACGATTTTTTTGTATTCTTCCCAGTTTAAAAATTATATTGTTGTTTATTTCAGCTCATGAGAAATCTTAATATCCACGCAGAATCTGTAAACTGTTGTCATTTTTTGCCACTTATGTGTTGCCTTAAAAATGCATACGCATCGATTAGTTATTTATCAAAGAAAGAGAGGGGATATATTAATTCTTATAATTATATTAATTTCTCTTCAATGTTTGCTGCTCAATAGTGAGAATCCAGACACCTGGAACTTGTGTTAAATAACAGAGCCCACAATAATAATTGAACGGCGAACAAGTCAGCACAAGAATTAGCTATTCGGACCCGTAACATAAGGTAGAATGGGGTTCAAATTCGCATAACAAATACTGCACAACGATCCGGAATAAAACGAACGTACAGTAAGCCGGAACAGTAAACTTTTTGTACCTTACGTCTTGCTAAAATTGATTCTGCTGTAGACAAAGAGGTTGGGGATGAGGGTGTGAATATGATCCCATCTTTGTTCACAGGACAAAGCACAATTACATCTAAAACTGCATTGAATTAAGGAATTTGTCAACATAACCAATTTTGTGATCGTTTAAATACATGCAACAATAAATTATTCTAACGAATTTGCGTCATGGAAATAGTATGCGTAATATTTAGTAAATTATGGCTTATATTGTGAGCTACATTTTAACAAAGCATTGACAAAGGAATTCAAATGTTTTGCTTGCAATATGGACGTATTTAAGTAACACATAAAGCAAAAAACTATATAAATATTCATACTGAGGATCTTGATATATTTGGCAGCCAGTTGGTAATTACTAGCGGTATGTTTAGCTAAATTTCATAACAGATGACGTAGTATTTCCAGGATCGGAAAGGTGACGTCAACATATTTTCAAAAGTGTGGTCTGAGTTAATGGCAAAATAGAAACAGTTAAGGAACACTTATTGCCAAAGTTTCAGTCATGTAGCTTGGATATTTTGGAAAATATGAACATTTTTGCATTATCAAAATGACAAAAAGTTTGCAAGTTGTGGAGGTCACAGTTGTTGAGATAGAAATCTAAGATTTTGCATAGACCTAGTTAACTTAAATAGAAAATATTCGATTTTCTTATTTTTCTCAAATTGTGTTGCTTAAAAAAGTTTTCATGAAAATTGTCTTAATTTCTGCATTATTATGCAATTTCTACACTCTGACGCCGAACATCTTGTGCACGACCACGAAACTAAATTTTCCGACGTCAACTGTTTTTTTGCACAAAAATTTGAAAAATAAGATCTAAATTCGGTTAAATTTTACTTGGAAGTGTTATTTCTTGCGAAGAAAAATCGTAAACGTTTACATATACAGCAAAACGTGGCAAAATTATGTATTTTTTAAACATTTCTACATCAAAATATAATAGGAATCGAAAAATTCAGTTTCGTGGTCGTGGATTACATTTTGGCGTCAGAGTGTAGAAATTGCGAAAAAATGTAGAAATTAAGGAAATTTTCATGACAACTTTTTTAAACAACACAATTTGAGAAAAATAAGAAAATCGCATATTTTCTATTTACGTTAACTAGGTCTATGCAAAATCTCAGATTTCTATCTGAACAACTGTGACCTCCACAACTTGCAAACTTTTTGTCATTTTGATAATGCAAAAATGTTCATATTTTCCAATATATCCAAGCTACATGACTGAAACTTTGGCAATAAGTGTTCCTTAACTGTTTCTATTTTGCCATTAACTCAGACCACACTTTTGAAAATATGTTGACGTCACCTTTCCGATCCTGGAAATACTACGTCAGATAGTTGAGGAGCAAAATGCTTGGACTAATTTATAGTTTCTGTGTTTTGTTCAATAAGGGTGTTTGCTTCAATCAGATTCAGCCCAGACGCCAATCATACGATTATAATTGAACTTTTCTACCAGTAACTTGGCTTTTACGGCCAAGTAACTAGAGAATTGAGTCAATGCCTAATGTAAGTTTCTTATCATTTGTTCTACATAGAAGAACTCGAAGCTCATGGAAGTGACGCTGAATGTATTTTGTTATCCAGTTTGCCACTATGATTCACGTTAGAATCTTTGAAATGTGCGGGTGCAACAACAATGCATTATTAGTAGCTTAAATGTGAAAATGAATTTGTGTGCCCTCTCAATGCAATCGATCCAATCGATACAGTATAGTGGTTCGATAAACTATTACTGGGTAGTACCCAGTGGGTACCAAAGAAATCCGCAACAACAAGACCTCCTAACGATGATTGTAGCATTTTCAAAAGATGTATGTGTAGACTGAGTGATAACGAACTAGGACTCCGAAGTTATAGCCCTTTGCTCTATGTGAACACTTAAAACGGTAACCTTACACTTTTTCAATCGTCCAATTATAGGATCACTGCTTCGATTTCGACAAATATCATTACTGAATAGTTATGACCGGCATGTAATAATGGCAAACAAACGCTAGGCAGACAAATTTTGAAATTACTATGAGGTTTACATCTCGGCTGCAGCGCAATATAGTATACGTCCCCTGTTCAATAGCAAAATTAAAATACACACTTTATGGAAAGGTAATCTAAGTGATAAGAAAGAAATTTTAAAACTATCGCAACGCTGTTAGTTTGTAGAAGATATGCTTGGAACATTCCATTTTCTACTTATTGTTTGATTCGAAATATGTTTTAAAAGTCATGCTCCAGATAGAGTGAAGCGTCTATATATAAAGTTGGGTCAACGACGAATTCCTGAATTCGTAGTGTTTAATACCTTATGATTCATTAGTGTGCACAGCGGGTTTCTCAATTTTGATCAGCATCCCAATATTGAGGGAGTAGGAAATTTGTTTGTGGTTTGTGCGGGTACTTATTTATGTCGGTTAACGGTTTATTTACGTAGGATATATTAAGGTAAGATACTATTTAAGCATACACAAAAATATTAACAAAGTCCAAGCATAGGGCATTCAAATCTGTATAAGATTAACGGAAGACGTTAGGCTAAGATGTGCCAAACGATGTCACGATACTACTGAAACCTTGATTTGAGTAAACTATAATAATTAATATCAGAATGGCATTTATTCATTTTTCATATCGTTGTTAAATCCCTAAGAATTGCCGCTTGAAGTATTACTTATTTTACCATTTAAATAAAGTGTGTTTCGAATGCAACATCAACATTCAATATCTAAGAATCAAAATCAATTGTGTTGAAGTTTGGTGTCAAAATTGTATTCTGGTACCTAATGTTTTTATTTAATTGTAAATTCTACGCAAACTATTGAGTTTAGTAATATTGTAAATAAGGCGCCAACCCTAATGTTAGGTTCTAATTATGCTCCCGTTGTCGAATATTCAAAATCTTGTACCGTTTTTGAATTAAATAGTTTTCCCGTCAAAACTTTCTGTGTATTTAGCGTTTCTTAAAAACTCAAAAATCGCATTATGGGGAATTGTGTTTTACACCAATGTGCCAAATTTGGGATTTCTAGGTCAAAGTTTGTGGGCTACAGAGCACACAAACGATTTCTGAAAAAATGCGTTTATTTTTTTATTTATTAATGTTTAAGGACTGTTCTTTAGCGATATGGGTATTATTTAGTGATCTGCTTCCATGTACCGATTATGCGCGAAATGTGGAAAAAAAGTTGCAAAGCCTTCCGTTTTCAGGAATAGTAGGTCAGCATGGAATAGCACACCTGCAAGACATGAGATGTCAAGTGAGAGTCTTATGAAAGGGTGGACGCCGTTCAGCACCAGTTTGGCTAACTTTTCAGAATTTTGACACAGCAGATGGAAAAACTTCTTCAGCGCAGAAATTGTTGGAAAGTCCGTTGAGGTTGTAATTGTTTATATTTAAATAGTGATAAAGTGCGTAAAAACAATGCCCTATTTTCGGGTATATTTTGCGTCTAGAATTAAAATAATTATATTTTTGATTCCAACTAACTATCTTTTACTTGCCACACAATTGAATCCATTATACTTTCCGCCCATGCTCCTGTACTTACTGAAAACGAACTGTATTGGCATGACTGACAGATTGGTATGATGTAAGATTTGATACAAATTTCCACCAAGTATGCCACGCAGCTGTATAAAATCTGATTCATCCATCGCCAGAGTACCTGCCTGGTTTGAATGAGTTTCCTGCGCTGCACTTATAACATTTTCTGAATCGACATGGGGAACAGCTAATGTATACTAGCATGGCCGTAACAACCGGGGGGGCAGGGGGGTATATTGTCCCCCCCTGGAATTTGGAAGAGAAAAAAATATTTTACAAATCCTTAAAACATGAGAGAGTTTTTGATTTGATTTGACAAGATTTTGACAGAATGTAAACTAACAACATTTAAATTTCAGTTTGTTTCTCTCAATATATCAATATATTTACAAATCTTTTAAAATGACTCGCAGTATATTTTGTTTTTCATAAATTTTGTTCGTGGTCGTAGAACTATGTTTATTAATACAGTGTGCAGTATACTTAATGGCTAATATATTGGAGAATCATATGAATCACGATATATTCACTGTCGAAGGTGCATTAATTTTAAGAGCAAGTGGTAAATGATGACATATACGTGTAAATTTATCATGACTGGAATTCAGCAAGTGCCCACTGGTGTGACAATTATGTGCGCGGTAGCCCACATGTTGGCTAAAAGATGCTAGAAATTTAATTAAATTTTAAGAAATGGTAGCAAGTGTGTCACGCAGAATTGAAGTGCAATTGGCACAGGTAGTAATTTTGGGGCGCTAATTCATTTCCAATCTCAAATTGTCGGAATCGGGAAATCTACATATAATATGCATTATATGGTCCGTTGCCGTTCCCGCGTTCAATATTGTGTTCACGTGAAACAAACAGCAATAGTAGGACAAGAAAGTTACGGAGTCCAGATAATAATTTTGAGAACGGGATTGAAAAATTTAGACTAGTACATATTTGAAATTGACATTTGGTCAAAATTTTGAACACTGCAACCGCCGGAAAATGTGCGTTCGTAAACATGAATTTTCAAGTGCATGTTTCATATGATTAATATTATATACCACATAGAATGTAGAAAATATATTTCTGAAATTATCTTGCGAAAGTCACCGTATCCAGATCTGCACATTCAGGCAATTTTAGATCGGCCACGCAAGCAGCACCTGGAAACACTATTCTAATAAATCTTTATAAAATTCTGTGCGCTATAGTTGGCACCATTTCAATATAAACTTAACGCGTATAAAATTTGCCACAGTTCATTAAATTCCATTTTAAAAAATGTCAGTTTGATATTTGTGATTAGTTTGCACGGTTTTAATATATAATTTGTTCAGGCTAAGCGTTTTCCGACGGAATATTTAGTAAGTTTTAAACAACATAAACATAGTATTAAACTGGCTTTGCAAACTTGATGTTTTTCAATGGCATCAGGTTTCTTAGGCTGCATTTTAGTTGGCTTAAACTAGCTTCAAGACAACGATATTTTTGGACAGAGATATGGCTGTAATTTTTATCCTATAGTAATTTGTTTGTAAGGTAATACGTTTGAAAAACTTCCCCATAATACGCGATTAAATATAAATAAAGATCATCTGGAATAAATAAATAAAATCTGGCAGAAATATTTTGGGTTTGCAATTTTGCATAAAAATTTTCAAGCTAAGATTTTAACGCGTCATATTTCCATTACAAATAGTCGTATTAACACTGGTTGAAATGCAATAGAATTGTCAGTTTTCAGGTATCGTGACCACGCGATTTTGCGGTTTCAATTTGGTTAATGTAATTTATACTGCTAAGAAGTATTTTCATGCCATTTTTAATAAATGGAAACTTTCAAGGAATGATCTGCCTCCTAATGGCAGATTTGACTATCATGGAACATAGTTTCATTGATGGTTCGCAAGAGATTTACAAAATCTAGGGTGCGTATGTTTTGCATTTCTGAAACTCAGTCAATTATAAAAGTTTCGTAGCCATAAAGTTGGAGAATTGGCCAAAATCGCATGATTTTTGGAGAAATGGTAGGTACTGTAATTTGTAATTTTTGGGATCCTTTAATGTCTCAAGTAACATGTTTATCGCCATTATGAGATGTTTAGGATTGAGATAAGATAATAGTTTTGATTTGCGAAATATACCATTATACAAACAGTAGTGTTTGGTGCATTTTAGTACCAATTGTGTTTAAATTTACCTCAAACAAAACTTACAATATTTCTAATATACACCTAATAAAAAATGCGTCAATACAGAAAAAATCGCTTTCCAAATTTTATAAGGACATCGAAATCATATTTTAAAAACCTCATAATTCATGGTTTCTATATCAGCCTTTTAATTTCCAGTATATTGTTTGAAACATCAGAATAAGCATGCTCTTAGAATACCCTAAAAATTTTGAATTTTGACAAGCCATATCTAATAAACTACTAACTATTAAAAAGTTTTGAATGCAAATTAATTTTCCTTCGCTTAAGCTTCTCTTTCTTGGGCCTGTACCTATATTTGTAGGTACGAGCATCATTAATAGCTGATTCTGTTGACAATTCAGTCAAGTGCGCACATATTTTCAGATTTTCCACATCGCCGTTCCAAAACATTCGTATTTTTATACTAGTCCTCTATGGAATATGAAATGCAAAATTAAATTTCGAACATGCTGCAATCGCGTCAATTATGTTAACAAATTTAATAATAAATTATTTCAATAAACTGTCGAATATGAAATTGTTGGTTCAAGTGGTATGTTCTCCAAATGCGTTTTATCTACCAACTGAAATAACCTATTTCAACTACGTTGAATCAAACAGACCATCATTCAGCTGTCAGTAAAACTGTCCTTACAGATATGTGGTAAAAGAATGCATTAGGAAAAATTAGCAGATCTACAAGTTCCAACTGTCCAGGAAGGCATGCCCAGATGCATTTAATTAACAAGTTCATACAGGTTGTTAATGATACATTGACTCACTAGTATATCGAAGTTCTGCAATGACGGTCATTTGAAGTCCATAATCTCAATACGTGTAATGCTATAGTACTACTAGTTGCCACCTCGACACGATTCGTCACAATTTTCGGGAAACTTAACAATTTAAGTATGCACGTTTATCAAATGTCACTCGAAATTTTAAATAATTCGGATTTCTGGTAAAATGTGTGTAAGAAGCCTGCCTAGGAACGTGACCTTTTCAGCATTGGAATCAGCGTTTATCTAGGTAGAACGTTTTCACTTTTTCAAAATTCCTCACCATAACTCTTGAAATTCACCATAAAGGCCGCCAAAAATTCATATGCGGCATTGAATTTTCATCAATGGAAAAAACAATTAAAAGGGCAATAATTTGCAATTTGTCGTTAACATTCACGTAATAGGAAGGGGAGTTACACCCATGCATATATTTGTAAACGTGCGTGATGGAATTGTACAGTTTCCCGAAAATTCTGAGGAAGCGTGTCGAGATGGCAAATAGAACTACTATACAAGAAAACCGTATAGATTAGGTTATGTTTATCTGCCTGAAGCAGGTTTCAAGTTCAAGTTAAAATACATCCTTGCTGATTGGCAACATTTAATTGAAACCCTTCCGTATCACCGCTGATAAGAGTGGTTCATGGAACACTAAAATGTATTTTATTAAGAGGAATGCTGACACTACTGAAACCGTCATTTCATACCAGTGGTGTGTGACTAAAATTAAGATAATTTAAAAGCAGGCATTATATGCCAACTTTTGGGATGTTGATACATTTTTAACAGCATTCATAAACTTGTATACCCTTACCATTTTTATGTTTGCCAAGTTGTCTCTTCAGACTCTAGATGATTTCATTCACTACGTTACATCCATAGCAATCTGTTGACTTAGTTTTACCTATGTGTGGTGATAATTCTACCCTAATATTGGCCGTTGTAGTCTAAAGGTAAGCTGCACTTGGCACGGAAATGTGTACCCCCCAGATTTTTGAACATTGTTACGGCCATGGCATACAGTACGGGTCCGTAACATTTTGTCCATGGTAATCGAATGGAAATCGTATCTGAAATTTAACAAAACCTATCGTTTGAACTCACTGAAAAAAATTATTCGAAACAGCGGAAGGTGGTTTGACAAAGGACACGAACTGAATCATGATACGTGAAGTTATAAAGGAAGAACATCTACGCTATATATTACGGTTTATCAGCAATAAATTATCGACCATTTGATAAACCATTAATGTCTTCATAATTCTGTGTGTAGGTTTGTCGGAACAAACATTCGAAAACGAATTTTTGAAGTATGATTTTACCAGTTGGTCGTTATCACTGACCGGCATGAGTTCAATATATACAGTACAAGTCACCACAACTATTAAAAGCGGTCACAATTTATGATGGTTCTATATGGATTATCATCCGATTTATCTCATTGAGTAGATCATTTTTATAAACTATTATTCGTTTTCATATTAAGATATTCGTTTCAAACCATTTTTTCGTAACACTAATAATGATTCTGGATTTTTAACGCATCATATTTGATTTTTGGGATTTTTTGTCACAATGTCCATTGCCGAACAAATGTACACATCTTTACACTTAACTTTGCTATTTCAACTTTTATTCCTTTTCCTATCTAGTTTCGTCTTAATTATGATATGGTAAACGGTTGATATCATTGCTACCTCTGGTGTTAACTTGGAAGTCGCCCTGCAGTTGTTACGGACTTTTAGGATTACGTCATCATGCAGGTTGTCGGTTTCCACATCTTCGGTTGCATTACTAGTGGCGAGCATGCCAAAATAAACAATTAGAGAGAAAAATGTACAAATTTTAACTTAAACAGAACTATGTTAACAGATTAAAATATTGATCTTAATTCATTTTGCGTAAACTTTAGCTGTTCCCATTACCAATTTGTCTCTATTGCTATTACAGTGGAACCAATTTTTCAGCTCGGAGTCCAGTACAAAAAAATGGCACATGATCGCATAAGGTAAAGAATGATGTGTAACAGGGCCGCCGACATGAAAGGACCAGGATGAATTGGTTTCAGTGTCAGGAAAATGTTTTTAGGCAAAGTGGACAAACCATTTATTGTTGTGATTGGTTGCATATTTTGGAGACGGAAATGTGAAAGGTACGGTTCGCAATTATGGGGAACACTTAAGAAAACGCCTTCTGTTTGTTTGGATGGATGTAGAAGTGCATAATAAATTACTCGTTCTCTTGCATAAATCATTTTGTTTTAAAAGTTGGTCCAATATGAATTATATGCAAAGTTCGACGACGTCCGACAAATGTCTGGACCTGTTTACAGTTATGTGGAGCATAGGTGGAGTGACTCGCCACGGAAAAAATGTTTTCAATATAGTTGTGAAGTTCTTATTGTATTTTTCACAAATCATTTCAGTGACTCGCCTTGCTTCAGATAGTCGAAAATTACATATTTAATTCAATTTGGTGCAATCAGTTAAGGATTTGACTCAGGTAAACATTTTCAAAATGCAGGCGCAAATTGTGGATCGTTTTGATTAATCTTGACAGTAAGTTATAGGAGTGTGGTTCCTTTCCAGCTGCCGTAAAGATTAAATTTACATTTTTAGTAACACGTAACAGAGTATAAAGAACGATTTTGGTATGGTAAAGGGAGTGGTAAAATTTGAATGCCATGATATTTCAAATACTTACAAGTAAAGTAATGCAACTGTCCCCTCCATATTTTGATGGCATTATACCTATTTTGTAGAGAATTTTCCGCTGATTCTGAATGTGCATACCTAAACCCCTACCTTTTTGATTTGGCTTCAGTACATGGCAAAATATCTCGAAAGAATGAGTAATATGTACATAATGACTGGGGTCGATGTTAAGTGGGAGCTGAAAATGAGGCTGCATGTGTTATGCACAAATTACCCACGTCCAATTGTATGTTACTAAAACTTGTCTTTGTTAATCATAGCCGTCCCAAAAATTACAAAGTTTCCTTTAAGCAATGGTTTAATGAAATGAGCTTCCGACTATTAACATCAATGAGTTCGTAATGACTTGAAAACCATACTTTTGTTAGATACACTATTAATCACACTTAATTATCTAAATCCTAGGGTCTAATATATTTCGTTTCGTCGTATTTGTGTTCAAGCTTCGCATACGAAAATTACAAACAGTAAGCAAAGGGCTGGTTTTTTTGCTGGCAGCTTGTGATAGTGGTGTTTCAGTCAGGTCAATAGTGTGAACAACCCATTCAGTAATAAATCATTTATTAGAAGTTATACATTCAATTTCAAAGAAGTTAAAAACTGAATTAAGAATGATTGAGTGTGTTGTGACGACCAATATTATGGTGACAAATAAATTATGACAATGAGCTTCCAATTACAAGTTCAACGTTTTCCTAAAATTGATAGCACACGCAAAGATAAAGCCAATACGTGAATGTATAAATATGACTTTAATAATAGTCTATATGTATCATCAATGCAAGATTTGAGATTCCTACGATTGACAAAGCAAATTTTAGTAACATTAAATTAGACATGAGTAATTTTCATGAGCAGATGCAGCCTCATTTTCAGCTCCCACTTAACATCTACCCCAGTCATTACGAACATATTACTCATTCTTTCGAGATATGTTGCCCTGTACTGAAGCCAAATCAAAAGTAGGGTTTTAGGTAGGCATATTCAGAATCAGCGGAAAATTCTCATGTTGTAGAGAATTTTCCGCTATAATGTCATCAAAATATCGAGGGGACCGTTCCATTACTTTACTTGTAAGTCTTACGTCGTCTCCATAATACGTAGTTTGCGACAACTAATGGCTACAGTAATTGCCGGAATAAAAAGAATATCGTCACATCACTCATTTGTCTCCACAAATTTATTTTTATAAAAAATCAATACCATTTCAATTATACTGAGCTCAAGAAGAACGACGACGATACATGTGGAATACATGCATACATAGTAATTTAACACAAGTTCAAGTTGCTTGTCCATATTTAGCATTCCATTTAAAAGAGCTTAAAAATCAATATTACTCGAGCCCAGTTGGTCTATAATTTTTCAGGACGCAGGCACAAAATATCTATTATCTGCCCTTTTCTCATTTAATTGCAGGGATTGTTGAGGTTTTGCGCCAAGAAACCAGGCAAGTTAGATGTAGAAGTTTTTACAAAAACTGATAATTCTATACACAGGCACAAAAGCTGCTTCTGGATGTACAGCCAAATAATTTTTGCTTTTTTCGATCAGGTTGGCGTGAAAAGTTATTGATTGGTTATACAAGTAACAAAATTGTGTATTCGTTTCACGGATTTTAGCTGGTAGCTGCGTAAAACAGTGGTCGTGTTTTTTCATTTCTCTTCGTATTATATATTCTGGATTTAACAGACGCATCGGTTTACAAGATAAGCACCGCGTAACATTTTTGAACAAAAATATGAGCATAGTCCTTCAAAATAAATATGAAACTCAATCACGCGGGTATTCTCTCACCCATTCTAGTACTTGTTGCCATTATTGCATCAGTAGCTTATCATGCAGAATCTCATGACGTCGCACCTCTGAAACGAGAAGCTTCCGAAATCGCTCTCGCACAGTTCGTTTCAGTGTTGAATTTAAACTTTTATCGCTTCGAAATATTTTTCCATTCCTTCAGAAACGACGAAATCAATTTCGAGTCTACAAAACTGCGTTTCATGATATTCGGGAAATCCTACCGTAGGCCGGTCGCAAGGCTCTTTCCGTTCCGTCACACTAAACCAACTCATGTGATCCTGTTTCCACTCAACGCTAATATTACAGGGCAAGAAGATTTATTTCACAGCTTGTCACAATATTTGATGCATACGGATTCGATTCTCCTGATCATTGAAAACGAAACTCCTCGCACTTCGAACTCTGTCAACATACATCCATTGATTCAAAACCTACCTTCACTTAAGCTGATACTTAGATTTCATATTGCATCAAATATCATTACCGAATCGCATCCTTGGATCATTTCCAACTTTTACTGCAACATTGGGAACACATATTCTGTGTTTAGTGCTCGCTTGACAGATCTAATTAAATATCCCCTTCTGTTCCATAAAAGATACTTTTCAAATTCAAACCATCGGATTATAACTACCGTGATGTCCTTCACTTTAATCAGTTCAGGAAGTTACAAGTTGTTTCGAAAAAATCCATTGGCGTGCAACGAATTTCTTGTAAATTACAAGTCATTTCACAGATTTAAGTATTGCAACAGTAATTTAATGGCTGCTGTTCTGCTCTCACGGTTCCACAATTTTACGTCCAACATAGTAGACGCTTACAAAAAGAAGGAACATGGAGTACGTTTAGACAAAATGGAACAATATATTGACATTGATACGTCCTACACATACTTTCATACATCCACTCTGGCCGATTATTACTGGCAGTATTCCGGTTTCCACTATTCTCGTCACCTAAAATGGGTGTTATTATATTGTCGGAATATCCAGAAGCCGAAGTATAACCAACGGATCGACATATCCACCTGGATAGAACCGTTTACACCTCAAGCCCGGCTCCTAATTATCGGGACAATATTTATAATTTTCGCATTTGCAAGGCAAACTATTTGCTTCAATCGGATACCAGATATACAAATACTTTTGGATTTGTTCGGCGTGATCGTAGGAAATTCGGCACCTCTCTACTGGAATAAGCTGAAGCTGTTCGTTGGGATTCAGATTTGGGCCTGCCTCCTTTGCAATTGGTACTCGAATGGCATTTTAAGCACATTAGCAGTCTACATTCCTCCATCCCCTTTTGAGTCGGTGAGAGCCTTGCTTGACGGAGGGTACAAGATCATGTGGGATCTGTCTCATTCGGACTCACCCCGGCAGGAATACGCATCAGCCTTCCAAGCCAGAGGCTTGTTGAATGTTCTAAACGACAGCTTTGTGGATATTAGAAATGAAAGTGGACGCATTCGTAATTATCCGAAATATCTAATGAACAAGTGTGCTGACGAAGTATCCACGGGCGATGTGTACAATAATTTGCTTTACTTCGAGGCTAAAATCAAGAAACGTAGTACTGCACAAGATAGATTTGAGTGCTTTCCACTATTGAAGGATTACATAAGCAGTGATTATTGGTTTGCGGAAATGTATACTGTAAACAGATACTGGTTGTTTCAAACGTTCTCTCGAATTCAGCAAAGTGGGTTGCCAGAGACGTGGGAGAGATGGAGAAGCTTAGCATATAGACTGAGCAAGAAATTACCTCTGCGTGACCCCAATCCAAACCCAGTTGTACAGTGGACTGATGACCAGATACGTATTTCAGGATTCTGGGGAATTCTAACTATTGCGGCTACTGTGTGTTTGGCAAGTGTAATTCAATTTATGGTTGAGCTATATTTCAAACGTATTGTTGAAATGGGCGGACGTGGATTCTGTACCCGATGGCGGTACTGGTGCTCACCGTTAAAGTTAAGTGCGAAGGTCAAGGTCATTCTAAGGATTGTATGCTATAATGTAATATTGAAACCAGTATGCTAATGTGCAAGACTACATGTATCTTGTACTTGATGTTGTGTTAAATTATAACTAAATAAAGATCTTTTTTTCATTAACTATCCTGCACGTATACTATACTTACTAATATATGTATAGTAATCCCCAAACGGAAAAATAATAAATTCAATTTATGTGTAGTTTGTATCGACAAATTATTAGGGTAGGGTGTATCGCCAATACGCATGCTTTACTGATATTCCCTTGTTGGATCCTTACTCTTCTAAGATTCAAATACGATTAATAATTATTTATGGTTTTTAATAAATTAACTATTTCCTTCCCTTTAGTGACCGTGTTTTTATTAACTACCGGAAGCATGTAATGGTTGAAAGGTAGTTAATGCGATTAAGTTGTTTGTCTGTGTATCTGTGTGTCCGTGTGTCAGCTAACACGATTACTCCTCTCCACGTTGACCGATTCGGTACAAATTTTGTACGGAGGTACCTTAGGGCAAGAGTAAGGTCGCTATTGATTTTAGGCTTCCAGGACCCACCCCCAACGGAATGGTGGGGGTAAGGCCCCCCATACTTCCTTATGGGCAAAAATCTTTGATTGTCTTATCTGATATAGAATTTTTAGCTGATCATTTTTTGTCACCGCACCATGGGTCAATTCGACCAACTGTCGGAGTGGTGGCTCTATGACCCTCGGGGTCACGAAAGGGTCAAAATATATTATTTCAGAAATTCATCGAAAAATTCACGATTAGTTTTTGGGAAGGTGAAGTGAGTGTCGAATGTCTCAAATTCACGCACAACACGCTTCCGGTAGTTTTTTAATTCGGGTTTACACCCGTCCTAGTTTCTAGCAGACGTTCCGATTCATTAATATGAACCAGATTTGCTGATGGACAATTGTAGTGCTTCTCTGTTGCCGTGGGCGCATCGGTGATTTTGATGTTATTAAAAATTAGCTCATCTTATCTAAAGTTACTCTACATTGTGACTGCAAAGGAAAGTCGCATGGACGAATCATATGTAGAAGAATAGAGTTTGTGATAAAGTACAACCTAAGGCGGCAGAGCAAACATTTAGTTTTGTACATTTGAGTATCCTACAGGAATATAACAAAAATCAATATTACTTATGTGATACAACTTGATGGGTAATATCTTGGAGCCGTCAAAAAACCAATCAAAAAAATAATTAAATATTTGCTTGTTTGCATGCTCGGATATACTACGCCATGTCATGGAATTTATGCAACATTTCTACATGAGCTAGCTCGTGTACTTTGTTTGTCATGCACAACCCACACTGGTCCCCTATCGAGAACAGCTCAAGACCGATGCTACCCGAGCCGAAGTGAACTCTCTGAAAATTGACTACCCTATATCCTCATTTGTCCTCGCCAGTTTAATTTCATGGGAAACTGTATGACAATCAAAAATTGTCTCGGATAGTTTTATATATCGTGGTTGAAGTACGCTTTGTAGTGTAAACGGTTCCGACAAAATTCAATGCATAGAGATATGTCCAGCTACTACTGGTGGGTGTAAGTTCATACCCCTTATGCTGTTTCGGTTATGTCGTCAACGAAAATTTACCGATTGATTATTAAACACAAAAATTCTATATGGTATTCGTGTTCACATGTAGGCAGGATAGTTTGTCTACCGTATTTCAAAGTCCAAAAAATTCAAGCAAATTTTCTCAAATTCTAATTTCCCAATTCACAATTGTATCCAACGACCTAGATATTTATGGACGGTGCAACAATGTAAAAAATCTGTGACAATGTAACTATATGGGAAATCTAAAAAATTACCAAAAAATCGAATGTTAGCAACGAATTGCCATCTACGTAACATGGAAAAGACCTTAGAAACATTTGCAAGTACCTGAGCAACTACATAACAGTCACAGAAAAATTTAGTTTTCTACACTGCATTGTCTCCTCTATAAAACTATTTACCTCAATGATTGTATCAAAGAAATACAGTGACAAACTAAACGTAAAACGCATAAAAATGGCAGCAGTAATTACAAACACTGGGAGAACCATTCTAGTTTCAATGGTAATAATTAATTGTGGGGAAAAGCGTCGCATAGGTCTAGGTCTACAATTTGATTGGTTTATTATACAAATTGCCTAATAAAATATAAAATTATTCGATACGAAACACGCGATTCTTAGTGATTCATTACAAAGCTCACAACTAGCCATCAAGGGTGGATCACATCTTATGAAGCTTTTAGCAGTTTTAGGCAACCGAAATAACCTAGCGACGTCCATATGTATCCCAGTTACTGACCATATAGATTGTTAGTCATAACAAGTTTTTCATGACGTCATCAACTGATTGTATCCACATCATGGTTCCCGAAGCTTTTTTAAATGGGCGCATGCATAAATGTATTTTTTATGAGTGGTGTAACAAGGAAACTCCCTTCAAGTTGATTGGGGAGATTTTAATTCTACCGTTATTTGCAACTCGCTAGCTATACCAGTACGAAATAGAAACTATCCATCTGCATTCAGCGATCAACTTTCCAATGCAGGAAACTGCATCGCGTTCAGTGTGTTTATTTGATTGAATTGTAATCGTTAATGTGCACATTTAATATTGAAAGACCATTGAGGAGAATATCGCTCAGTATTTATTCCTAAACAAGTAGTTACCTAACAAGGGATTATAGGTATAATGGAAGCAAAAATTTATTAAGCGAAGCTTTCGATACAGAAAACCATTCCCTCTTTAGTCTTGAATAGATAAATATATTACGTAAATACCAATAAAAATCGATCATTATGGATTCAATTCAACAGTATATGGAAAACCAATGAATTCAATAAACACTTTGGTGTAGTGTCAATAATAGATTCATAAATATTCATTATTCTCCTCGGTGCCAATACTTGCCAACTCGGCACGCTTCGTCAGAATATTCTGGAAACTGGACAATTTATGTATGAATATTTTCAAACGTAAGTATTCGTAGAATACTAAGCCGGTTTGACCTGAAATTCCAATTAAATCGGATTTTTTTCAAAATTCCTAACGAATATCTCTAAATATTCACCTTAAAGTTTGTCATAATTCACATCCTGACTTGACTTTTCATCATTCATAAATAACTAGCAACCTGTCCCTAAATAGGGACGTTGGTATAGATTTAGAGAGCGCTAACATGTATTTTGTTAATATACATCTAAAGTAAATATTGAAATAGTAAGAAAATATACATGTACGTAGATAGTTGGGCCTCCATGTGGTAACTTAATTGTAAAGAAGTACTTGCAAATAAAATATAAACTCACGCGAGGAATTGCAAAGAAAGTTTGTTGTTCATTTTTAAACAACTTTCACTCTGTTAATCAGCGTGTTGTATAGGACCAATTGTATTTTTAGCCAAATATAATGAAAAAAAATATTTCCGCCTTAGTTTAATTTTTGGGTTCTCCACGATCAGTATGTTCGAAAACGGTTTCACCACGTTAATCAGAATGCTTAATTGTACCAACTACCTATATTTTATTTTATTCTGATATAAAAAATTTCCGCTATTTTATCTTCTAGTGGGCGCCACAATCCATGGCAATTGATAAAAATGGAAGATGCTGATTCTACGCATCAAAATCTATCTGCGAATCAATTTTCAGCGCAATGCAAAAAAGTAACTTTACAAACCGTTACATAGTTTCTTTCATACTTTTACCAACATTGTTCAAAAGCCGTTAACGTTTTAAAATTCGGTTAACGTAGTTATCAGTGGCAACTTGGCCGTTGTAATTGCTGCACTCATTGAGGCACTAATGATGCATTATATTTCCATTTGATGTACGCAAGGAATGCAATTTTCAGTTTTTGACTTATGACCTCACAATTGGCAGTAAACAGTTTTTAGTTTCGAATTGTGATACCCCCATTTCGCTTCCCCATCTTCTTAGCTTCAAAACGATACCTTGTACGTCTTTCTACGATCTGAAACTAAAAAGTTTTATGAATCACAAAGAAAAAATCCAATTTAGTAAGTTGTATCAGCATCTCATTAAATTAATAATAAAAACTCAAGTGAAAAAAAGGTTAAACTCAAGTGAACTGCATTATGAAACGTTACTATTCAATAGTGTCAATAAAATTGACAATTATTTTCGCCCACGAATGCACAATGAAAACCGTTTGCTATCCAGATGCATGTGGCAACCTGCTCTTTGTTGGCAGGAAGGCTGATCGATGCAGTATGAACCCCATATGTGTATGTCACTTTGAAATGGATACACATAATCGATACAATTAAGGAGAAAGTAATGGAACAGTTTAATAAATCATGCGGGAAAATGTCAAGATAGTATGAAGTTTTCTAAAAGATTTTGGCGGGTTTTAATTACAGGTAATAAGATATTCGAAGTAATTTTAGGAATCGTATCGAGTTTCTGCATTTCAAACGTAATACTACATACATTCGGAACAGCGCACATTTTACCAGCAGTCCCATGACTTGGTTGGCAGTAGAGTTACATCGCAATATTTGGCAATACAGATTGCAAATGCAAAAATGAATTGGTGGTCAGTGGCTTACGTAGCACTGTCTGGCAGTAAATATTCGAATAAAATTTAATGCAGCATAAAATAACATACAATTTATAGCACATTTATATGATGGTGGTTATAATTTGTTACTATTTATCTAGCTCAGTTAGATGTAATTGATATGACGAATTTTGAGTGAAAATTAAAGCAATAAAATGAGTCTAAACATTCCTCATATCTACCGCTCCGGCCGGGCCGTTTAACATTCTCTTCAATGACAGCAGATTATTTTAATGTCAGAATTTTTGTACAAATTGTTCTGGTGGTATAGCAGTGATTAAATGCTTGTAATAATTGGTTAATCTGACTGGTTAGAATAAAAACTCAATTGTTTTTTCTGAGAATGATTAGTGCATAAGGACGGGCGCATACATGGAATGGTAATGAATGTGGAGCCCTCAGACATTCTTCAAGTCTGTTAGGCAACATGCGCGCCTTAATTATAACTCCAGACAGACGATTCCATGAATCTTAAGTCATTTAATTGGTCATGGGGTTTGCTCTGCTCCAACTACAGAACTGGTGCGAGTGGCACGAGTAAGTGCTTAAGGCTAACATTTATTGCAGAAAGTAGTGAAGTGGAGCGACACATAATCTACTAACTGCCACATGTTCTTTAGAGTTTTTTTGATAATCGATGGTCCACCGTTTCTTTGCTTAGCACTTTACGTGCTTCGCTAAAACCGAACTGATAAACACTTATCGCCGCATTAATTTTAGTTTTTGGACTAGTCCTTGTACTGGTCGTTGGTGTTTATGAGAGTATGTCGGGAATAAGGGTGACCAAATGTATGACACATTGGTAATCCATACATTGCCGCGTAACCATGCAGACATTTTTTCAACCACTTTGAATAATGTCATACAAATATGTTCCTGAGAATTCAAATTACATTTCCTATCATTCTTCTATTTAATCACTTTTTCCTTGCACGCTGCACTCCACCGGAGCTGACACCAAGCTTTCAATCTTTATCGGAAACCATTACCAATATGATACTTGCATTTGACAATCTTAAATGCACACTACATTTTGCAATTGACTGCAAGTGGGACGATTACAATTGCCATGCCAGGATGGATTTCATACCGTACGGTGCAGCGTCTCAGAGTCCAAGTCTCCAAACAACTCTGTGGGTGACTGATAAATATCTCCTTGGCGGCTCATCTTTTTATCGTTACCCTGCATTTCACAAGTTAACCATTCATTGTGTTGTCCTGGTTGTCACGACTCCGCTAGGATATATGGCACCCCAACCGTCTTCAGGGATAGAGGACCACACCAGCTTAACATCACTAAGTTTTGGAAGCTATTGGTACACATTTAAGCGGAACGACAAACATTTTCGGTTAACGGTTCCGGAATATGTTTTCACGATGGTACCACCGTCAATAAGTTATCATTCTACGATAAAATATACTGTCCGAATTCCTGGTTTACTGGCCAATTCAAAGCTGATTGTCGTATTTATTCAACGCAAGGTAAAAACATATGGAGTCCAATGGACGACTGGATGTTTCAAATCTGAATTGTCGCGCTCTGAAATACTTTGGACCAATCTTAAAAGATCTTCAAGAATTGTAGTTCTGGCTCCTATTCAATACCAAAAGCAATGGCATGCTGGAACAGTCCACTCTAGACAACGAGAAACGACCAAGCTTAAAGACGTTGGACGAAATGTTTTAGACTCGTGCAACGAGGTGACGAAGGGGTCAATATTCAAGCAAACGAGAAGCAGTTTGGAATTTTGCGTTCGACACATGTTTGCCGTTTGGGAAAACATCAGCGCGTATAATATTTTGTATTTCGTCGCTTTCGTCAAAAATTCAGCTTTTGTCTTAGCGGAATCAAATTATATGCCGCTGGCGTATGGAGCCGTATTTGATGGGCTACGCTTCTACGTGATTCTTGGAAAGGACGAATTATATGGAGTTGGCGTTGCGATGAATAGCGACGTGCAGGAGATATTACTGGCGCCCCTAACTGGGACCACGTGGAAGATTCTAATAGCTACATTGGTTACGCTGTGTCCTTTATTATGGTTTAGCGGGTATTTGCACCGAAGGGAAAGCTATCAACGTTGGCATTTTTGGATTGGAGGAGTTCTGCTGGAACAAGAGGACGGCGACTTGCGGCCATGGCGAGTTAGCAAATCAGCTGGAATCCTAATGTTGGTTTGGATGATGGGGGCGTTTATATTAAGAAACTTCTACACTTCAGCCATGTACTCGTTTGTAGCCAAGTTTACTGAGGCACAGAACGTGCCGTACACTTTCGACCAGTTACTACACGAGACACCAGGTAGGATCCTTCCGATCCTTGCGGACATGGAAACTAGCTGGAATATTTATCAAATGTTACGCAATCCTGCCGACAATTTCAAAAGTCACAACGAAAAAACCACAACAGTTGCCAACTATCTCGCCATCAGATTGAAAATCGTACAGGAAGGAAGGTTCGGCGGAAAAGTATCACATTTACTAGAAAAGGTTGCACGTGTCTTTGCAGTTACATGTAAATATAACAACCGCTCGACGGATTATCGCGATTTCTTACTTCGAATGCAAAATACTTCATGTCCAACAAATTCCAGAATCGTCATATTACGAAACACGTTTAGCAAGGGCTCACTCTTCAGCGAGAACGAGCTTCGTCTATTCAAGCCTACACTTCAAATGTTTACGAAACGGCAAGTTATCGAAAGCGTAATTGAGCCGGATTATGTAACAAATTTACACTACTGGAAGGTTTATGCCATGTCCTACTTTAAGAACAAATTTCAAAATTTCATTGCAGGGATAACTGAAAACGGGATGTATTCAAGACTTATATTCATGCTTGACTTAGCAGAGCAGATACGCCAAATTCAAGAAATTAAGACGGTGGGAACGTTTACAAGTTCCTGGAATCCTTACGCGTACAGTTTGCACTTGATGGCAACAGGTAAATCAGAAAGCGACTATGACGAGGCGTCTTATGTTAGTTTAAATTTGCAGCAAGCTTCTGTCGTTTTCTTGCTCCTCCTCTACTTGATGGCATTCTGCTTCATTATCTACTTATTAGAGGTAATAGTTAATGCTGCCGACAACCGAGTCGAAACCGTTTTGGTAAACATTGTTTTAAAAACATGAGTAGTTTGTATGTCAGAATTCCATGATGCACGATTTAAGTACAGTCTAAAAAGTAAAATATATAATATCAAAAATATAAAAGTTATATATGTGCATATGGTACATGTAAGAGACAAGCAGGTATGGGATTTACATTTGTAGATATATGTTAAACATAATACGTGGATTCGGTGATATTTTTTAGAATGTCTGCTTAGATATTTAATATTATAAGCACAATATATTGCTATTAATAAATAATTTATAATATATGAAATTGGAAATATTTTGTGAAGCTATGCAGTGTCCATTATTTTTGTTATGCAAAGGTTTACATTCTTTGAAATATACATGGTTAACAAAAGTTATATGGACCTTAGTTATAGTTATATGAGGCATGCGGAACCTTCTCGCAGCAAAGCCTTTATAGATATTAGAAATGAAAGTGAGTGGACATGCGAGCATCCAAAATATCTAATGCAGAAATGTGTTTGCAAATCTATCCTCGACACTGTGAATGATCATTCAATTGGTTGAACATCGATTCGTTTGTTAGGAGACACTGGAAAAAGCAAACAACATGCAGTGTTTTTTTCACTTTCCAAGGAAACTACGTAAGGGATGAATATTTCCTTGCGAATGAATACACGGTGAGGAGGTACTTGATATTTAACACTCTGTCCCGAATTGACCAAAGTGGGTTACCCGATAAATGGAATATGTGGAGAAGTTGGTCGTTCAGACCGGTCAACTATTAACCAATGTAACGGTAGCCTCACCAACACCGAGAGTGTCGGAGGCCGCAAATGTAATCGCAATGTAGAACAATGGTGATGATCTGTTATAATACAATGTACCGTTAATATTGAGAAATAAAGAAAAAAAGGTACTTGCTTATACCACAAGTTCTGCATGAAGATTTTTCTCCAGCTTCATCACTTCTATGATCCTTTGGTTGAACCAGAAATCAATTCCTCTGATGACTGTTGACTTGATTTTAATCCCAAGTAAACTTTACAGTCGCATTTCCAATTCGTGACAATATACAACATGATACAATACTGATACATTCCAACCGATACAATCTTCAAAAATCGGGCTTCCAGGAATCGAGTAGCAATAATGGAGTATTTTACCATCCTGGTGGGTAACTTTACCATCAACCAATATGGACATGGAGAAAGCCGTTAAATGCTTGATGACGAATTATCTGAGTTGTTGTTTCAAATATCGACATCATTTATTCAATTCATATGGTAACGCCGTTAATTTGTTATTGGGGCCTTGGATATTATGACAAACAACTGATGCAAGAGTCTGTGTGTAGAAGTTGTGAAGTTATACAGTTTAAGATTTAATTAATTTATTTAAGCTATTTAGTTTCGTTTCAAAGGAATAAAATAATCATTTTTTGCCAAGATTTCATTTTAAAAAACGAAGTACAAGATCACCATGAACAAGTAAACCAAACCTCTTTGCACATCGATTTTCAAAATTGGTAACTTGTGGATCGCGTTTCTACTGCGTTGAGAATTTGGTCGTGAATGAATATTTCACCAGAATCCCGCATACTCATTAACGGTGATATAATGAGAATGAGAAAAACGTATGTACAATTGGTTATATTTCCTTCGCGTCCGCATCTAACAGATTATGCCCCAGTACACACGCAGACCACCCATGGCGAAGGACGGGCGTGATTGATATGACATCTTCATCATTAACCTTTTGTGGTGTTAAAAGATTATGTAAAAGGTCAATTCTAGTTTTGTAGACATTACTATCAGAGTGGCATTTATTCCTTTTTCATATCGCAGCGAAGCCGCGCATCATTATATAAGTTTCCCATTCTTCTGTAGTTTTACAATTACTACTGATAATCATCCAATGAATGTCATCACGTGTAGTTTGAAATGGAACGAACTGTAGTTTACTGTAATTAATGAGAGGTTTAACTTATTTATCTGATTTACCTAACCAGATGTGATGAGAAAATGTAATCGCCGTGACACTTCATCAAATATTTTAAATCTTTGAGCCGGTGCGATAAATTTGTTTATTGTATTTTCATCATCCATAATCATTCCTGATGATAATAGCAGCTGAATCTCGCAGGTCACGGAGTTTAACAGAATCCCCATCTACCAACAATGCGTAAACCTTGTGTAAGGAAGGTCCTTACATGAGTATGTAGTATGTAATGTGATGTGGAGAGATTCCATGTTATTGTGTATTCCAGTGTACCTAGTTTACGTCAAGTGCTCATCTTATTCCTTTTGTATTGTGAATTATGAATACCTATGCATTGTGATTTATGAATTATTGATTTCGGCCGAGACTATAAAAGCTCGGGCCGACCAATGTACTTAAGCTCAGATCAACTCTGAACCTTGTCCTGTAAAGACTGACTGAGGCGACCTCAGACAGTCCACCTAAACGCACTTTGTGACTGGTGCACTCGAACAATGAGACTGGAGTGAGTTCATGCTACGTAGTTGTAAATATGTACATACATGCCGTTTTCTTTAGTTAAATAATATGAACTATTAATAATGTTCACTTTAGCAATCCAAATCACCTAACAAATTCTTTTTATTATATTTGGGCAATGTTGTTTTGATTCTCATCACTCATGCTCTATTGCAAAACCGAAACATCACATAACGTACATACCCTTATACTTGGGAATTTAAAGTCGTTAATGGTTTGTGCGTCCGCCTAAAAAAATTGTTGGCATATGAATAACGCATGCAGTAGGTTACGAAATTCGAAACAAAAAGGTAAAGGACATAGTATTTCCAGGATCTGAAAGGCCACGGGATCCGTAATTGAAATGGTGTATTGGGACAACGAAAATATGTTGACGGGGGGTATACAGTTTGACTGCGTTAATCCCCAAACACAACAATCAACAAACGTTCGCAGTCATGGTGGGGATCGGCCACTACCCGCCAGCTTTGAGTGTCCAACCATGGTATATGGAATACAGTTTACCAGGGACTATAAAAAAGACGCCGATATTGGAATGGAGCCGCTTTGCAATTCAGAACCGCTACGTCCTAACATAGTCACATGCCCTCCAGGATTCACTTTGAGTGGAATCCTGCTAGAGATAGAAAATTACAGTAAGTTATTCCGTAACGAGTCAGACATTTTATCAATCATTTTATAGTTTTACAGTTACAGTGTCCTCATTTAACTAGTTGACTCTTTAAACCATTTCAGCCGGATTTATTAAGGACATCGTTCGAAATGCGTGCACTTTTGTTGGCATCGGAAGGGGAAGGTCGGCAATAGAGGTCAAACCTACATATAAAGTTACCTTGCATGATGAATCACACATTCCGCAAAACACAACTGTGATCACACAAGAGTAAAATATTATGCTGACAGGAGGTTGCGGTATAAATAATACGTCTGTATTCTTAATAGGTCTCTATAGTATAACTTCAACGCTTTCAATTATTCGGTTTGTACTGTGGGGATGCCAGAAATAAAAACATAGAATTTATTGTTGCATCAATTAGTCGGCTTTTGAGAGATGAGGATTTATTAACTACCGGAAGCATGAAATGCTTGACAGGTAGTTATAGCGATTGATCTGTTTGTCTGTCTGTCTGTGTGTCCGTATCCACTCTAACTTCCGTTCACGTTGACGGATTTGGCTCAAATTTGTTACGCAGATACCTTGCCACAAGGGAACCCTCCCTATTGATTTTCAGCCATGCACCTCGTCACTGACCGGAGGTAGGGAGGTCAAAGTCGGGGGTGCTGGGGTTGACGGAGGCGTGAAAATTTTTATTGTAGAAATGGATAGAGGAGTTCATGAGAATCATTTTTTGTCAAAGGACCATGGGTCAAATCGGTAAAATGGTGGCTGGGTGGGGGGTCGAAGTGGAGGGGTCACCAGGTGGCGAAATTTTTAATTCCACACATCAGTTTAGATGATCAATTTGAGGTTCACTAACGCAGTATCACGGTCGAATATATACCAAATTTGTGATTTGGGCATGCTCCGGTAGTTATATATTAAAGGTTACACCTTACTAGTTTTATCTAAAATGGAATGCGCATTATCTCAAAAGCACTATTGATGTACACGGGAGATGCCAAATGTAACACATGGTGGACATTTACTACTATCTAATATAACTGGCATTTCAGATCACATTCGACATTTGTTTAAATAACATTGATTGTGATAGACATCGAAAGCTTGGCTTGACATATCTCTGCGTGCAATTTAATCACGATGATTCTGATCGATACTTCCACGTCTACGTTGTTGTAAATTAGGTCGCGGATTTTTTGTAAGGAATGGTATGACAATAAATATCATACAACGATGAGTACTACGAAGTACGAAAACACATTCCTCAAAATGCATTATTACGTACAATATAAGCACCCGTTTTACAATATTGTTCTATAATGGATCATGATTACTACCACTCGTCTTCCTAACAAGGGAAATTATTTCTGTTCGGGCGTCCTAATCGACTGAAAATGTTGTCAGATACGGAATCAGCGATGCTTAAAACGATGGTGAAATCAGATTTTACGAAATGCAGAATCTTAACTTTAACATGCTTTATTTAATGACATCCATGTCAGCATGGGTTTCGTATACCAGAACTTTCGAAATAACTTGGAGAATGGAGGCCGAAATTATTGACGTAAGTACCAGTACCACACCAATCATCTTGCGGTGCTTGTGTGATACGGGCTACGGTGTGCTCTATTTACTTGTGTGAATTTGTGAGAGCTCGTGCAAGAATTGCATTGCATCGGGTTAATTTGCAAATCAAAATATTTGTTACCACTGCCTCGGAAGTTATTAGTATATCTTCCTTAGTGTCCAAAAAAGTCAGATTTATAGCAGTTTGTTAACTCGGGGCTTAAAACTTTCTGGTAATACAGCCCCAGTATTCCAGGTATATGACACATGTCTCCATGTTTTCCGGAGAACGTTTGCACACAGCGGAATGAATAGGGCGAAACAATTTCATTGCATTATTCGTCGAAATGTTTATTAGTAAACGTCAGGGTTAGATTGTTGTTTCATGAAATATTATGAAATATTTAGTTATAAATAGTGAACAAATGAACTCAGATAGCCCATTTAATGATTTTAATGGAATACTACAATTTTGGCTTGCTGTGGTGACATCAATTGATTATTTACCCCAGACATTAATAACCATGTGTCAGGTGCACCACAGAGGATGCGTGCGGGTGCATTTTGGCTGTTGTTTATCGGATACGCTAATAAACTGTAATTATTTTAGACAATTCGGAAGGATTGTTAAAATGTTTCATTGAAATATAATTATAATTTTGGCCCTTGATTAAACTTGTCATTATCGTGTTTCAACAGATTATAAAAATTTGAATAAATAATTATATAAAAATAAGAATTATAAAGGTTTGAGATAAATATGTCTGAATACAACGGATTTACGACAAACGATGAAACTGTTTAGCGCAACTCCACTCTATGTATTAAATGGACAAGATACATAAAACATTGAAGAAATAATATGTGGTCTCTTATTAAATCCTATTATGAACGCAGCTGCGTTCTTTACGCAGCATCAAATAATTTTCCCCAAAAGCAGCTGCGTTTATTAGAGCACTGCGTTCACTAGAGAGCTGCGTTAAACACAAACTTCGAAAATTCATAGAAATAAATGTTTCAATAATCAGAAATTATTTAATTTTATAATGTATTTTTACACATTTTTCAGACTGTCACTCACTAAAACCCGTGTATACATTGCGCATTGCACTGTGTATTCAATTTTGTCCGTTGTAGAGAACGTATGTGCAAAATGTCAGCCAAATCGTAGGCGGATATATTTTCAAATGCCCATTGTCAATCTCACAGACCTTGACACTCGAACACATGTCCATAAGATCATAATACAGAGCCTTGTAATAATGCGCCATCACAACTAGCGATATCCTATTTGTATCAATAATATATGTCTCACGAGTTTATTTGAAGCACCATCCACAAATAATCACATTTTCAAGTACCCATATGTATATTCAAGTCAAGTAAATAATCAAACCGCCACCAGACGGCTGAGTCTGTGTATTTGTCAGAGGAGAAACAACAATGTATAATTAATGATCATGCGGTTACATGGAAAGGAAAATTTGAGGAAATAATTTGATCAATTGACATGGTTTTCCTACATCAATTTATTACTTGAGAAGTGAGACACCAATTCATACAGATTTGTCTAGAAACATGACGTGTACAAAAGTGCAGTAAACTCACCTGTGCGGTACAATAAAGTACTTTGTGTGTGGCTTATCGTTGTGGTCGTCGCTTCGTCACCGTAATCCTTTTTAATCCAACTAAATATGAATGACACTTTATAAACTATATAGGGATCTTTTAAAACTCTAATAAGGTTATTTTAACTGACAGGCAGTGCTTACCAAATTGCGTCACCTTATCTATAGAAAGGGAATTGAAACTGTAATTTTACTACCAACCGATGAAGTGGTACATATAAACAATGACGTCACAATACAACACACTCACTCATATGTTGACTCAATATTTGGCATTTCTTTTAATAAATTTTTTAGAACTAATCATGGATTCTTGAAAGTTGTAAGATGTAAAATCTGGAATTTTTAAATTAATGTTTGCTTGAGTTATTAAGCCTCCCGTTTTCATAATTTCGACATAACTCCTGACAAATTTGGAAACTAGGTCGCATGTGTAGGGTTATGTTGAGTATTTCAGATTTGTTAAGATGGAGTAGTTAGCCAGAACTAATTAGCTGCTTTGATGATGCTGATGTAGGAATGATTCTTTGCGGCAATGCAGTTCCTGCGTTACAGGTAGTCCCATGTACTAGTTAATCAATGAAGTCGCAATACTTTGTTCTCAAATCAAATGTCGGTTGATTATTGTCAAACATTGGGAAAGGAAAGTAGAAATCATCTGTTCAGAAACACATGGCATAAAGGTTTCTACAGTCTCTCCACATTTCGCAAAAGATATATGTTATTTTCCAAGTGATATTTGAATATGAAATTATTTTAGTAAAAAATGTATTTCAAGCTAATGAAATGTATTTTTGTTTTAGGTATCCATTTTACTCTACTTAAGTTATAAAATCTCATTTCTATGTACTTTCTTTGAAAATACGTTCTGGCTCACTTTCTCCCTATCCAGTGCATTTTGTACAAACAATAATGTGCAGCCTAAAGCTAGACTATAATTGTTCCATAGCAAACGCCTTTCCTCGGGTGGAATTAAACCTATCTTCGAAACCCTGTGGGTAATCCATGCTAAAGTAAATGTATCACCGTAGATGACCACAGGAGACGTAGAGAAACCAACATCTTGCCATTCTCTTATTATTTGAATAATTTAGTGTATGCATTTTTTGCTAGAGAGAAAATAAAATCTTTGACGTATTTGCCTGACTTAACTTCAAATTAATATCCCACTTCAAATACTTTTTCGTATGTGCCAGTTAACGTAAAATGATGCGGACTGCTTTGGCAGAACAATAGCTAATCAGAATTTCTCTCTTGTATTACTATATCCATCGTCGATAATTGAACCTGTATCTTCAACTTAGATTTTGGCTTTCCGGATTTTTGACATAAACCGCATAGGGGTAGTTGTCAATTTGATAGTAATGCGAGTAATGAGGTTCAGCGGTACGAAAACGAGGGTGTGCTCGGAATATCACTGGCCTACTTTTTAATCTGCTACTAGCAGAAATTATATTTATCTTTCAGAAAGATTCCATGGTAGTAAAGCTTTACATATTATTCTGGTAGTTGAAACAATCCGTATTGATTGTCGCTACCTGCCACCAAACACATGTGTCAGCCATGTAAAGTAACGAAGAATATGCAAGTTTTTCTCTGCAGCGGAAACTTCGCCAGAAGCCCTTCCTATTCTATCATTAGTGTTCATTTAGCGTCGGAGCATAACAGACGGAAATAAACATTAGTGCTGAAATGGGAGAATTTTTCATGCGAATTTTTACTCCTCTGAAAACTGCAATTTGTTCATTTTCAGAAAAATTCAGAGTTTATATTTAATACACTTATGTATGTGTTTATTAGAAAATGTAAACGGAAAGCATTTTTTAAACTATGAAGATGTCAGCGTTTTGAGATCTGTAATGTTTCGCGAAAGTGTGTACGAACTCCTGTGCACTAATAACAATGTGTCCGTCAAATTTTGAACATTCCAGTAAAATATATTTAGTACCTCGTGAAAATCCAATCGCTATAATAACTACATGGTTTTCAAAATTTGGGGCCGATGGTTCAATACCAGCAATTGTTGCATATTTTGCAAAAATAGCGATAATTTCGACGACAATTCCAATTTAATGAAAGCACTCAGGCCGAATGGGAAGTTAATGTGAAACTTGACTAATGTTGAAGGAAATGATAATAGATGTTTCTACGTCAATCGAATCACTTGAGAATATAGACCATTCAATTAATTCAAAAGTTGGTACCCTACCGACCAAGCTAGACAGCTTTGTATTCTCCTTGTGATTAAAAAAACTGCTAGCTTCTGATCATGGTACGGATATTTTTCGTAATGAATAGTTACAACCCAGTCTACATTTTATTTTAGACTGCTTCCCCGTGATATTCTGAAAGATTTATGAGCATTCGCTCCTCACTATTTGTTCCAGAACCACAATTAATTTAACAAGTAAGGTTCAGTGGGCCACTGCAAGTGACGATGACGCGTCTGGAAGTAATACGGATGATCAAAGTTCCTACCTCCTTTAAACTCAGCAATATTTTTAAGCTATACAAAGAAAACGTACGACGTCAGTATTGTGCGTGTAGTACAGTGCGCAGTTTTGCGCAGCAATTGCTGAAGCTAGTTCAAACATTTGGCCCTGGAATAAGGTGACCTTCAAATTTGAAATATAGCATAATCAATTAAAGGACAATTATTTGGACAGTCAATTCAAAATGCAATATACACTTGATTTTAACTAACCCAAACGTTTTGCTGTGGGAATAGCCTAAGGGCGAATGTTAACTAGCATAAAATTCAATAATTGTACAACAGTAGCCACTACAACTGCAAACAAAAAAAAATCGGGAAGTTGTCAACTTGTTCGTCCTCCGCTGTACCTTAATATTGATACCATCAACACTATTCCATTACGTAGCTGCATTGATATGTCTTCACTGCTTCCTCTACCATTGCCTCCGGTTGCCATAGCAATTATAATATAGAAAATATTTTTTTAAGTCAAGGAATACAGGATTAGTGGTAAGAATTCCCTACGCAACTTGCTTAGCAAATTGGACATTTTGACAAATGAAAATAACAACACAAACATCGACTTTCTAAATTAAATCATATTCAAATCGGCTGTTGTAAGATATTCAAGAATAATGTCATCAGACCTTGTCAACGTTTCTGCATATTTAATGCCTCATGCTTGCCTAAATGTCCAGCTTTTTAAGCATCTTGATTTATGTGGTTTTCCGAAGGTTTGATACATTTTGTGTTCTGTTGTGGCCATGGGTATTGCTGCTGAAATATAATTCCCATACATTAAAAACTAACTTCCTTTACCATCATCTCGTATTGACTTTGACGCCACATTTCAATTTAGCACTCTCAAAAATATCTAAGTTGTCTGCAGGTTGTTCTTTTACTTTCATTAAGAAATAAGTGTGACGTGATGAAATCAAAAAAGAGGATAATGCGCTCATGTGGTTCACAAATGTGAAATTTTCAATGTTGTTCATAACATTTTGCACATATACATTTTCGCCTATATTCCAGAAGTAGTAATGAACTCTGTTCATCCAACAGTGAAATCTTAATATTAGATAATTTTACGCAATGTTCAATACAATGATGTATTCTCAAAGATTTTACGGTATATAAATTCTGGAATGCATCTCTGATTTAATGAAAAATTAAAACAAAAACCGTTATTTCAAATAACAAATAACACACAAGAAAAAAAGTTATTTGAAATAACAAATAAATGTCAAATATTTTTTTATTTGAAATAACAGATAACAAATAATTTATTTGTTATTTGTTATTTGACAAATACGGACAATTATTAACTACCGGAAGCATGAAATGCTTGAAAGGTAGTTATAGCGATTGATCTGTTTGTATGTCTGTCTGTCTGTCTGTCTGTCTGTCTGTCTGTCTGTCTGTCTGTCTGTCTGTCTGTGTGTCCGTACCCACTCTAACTTCCGTTCACATTGACCGATTTGGACCAAATTTGGTATACATATACCTTGGCCCATAAGGACTTTCCCTATTGATTTTCAGCCATGTACCTCATCCTTGACCGGAAGTATGGGGGTCGGCGTCTTCGAGGTGGTGGGGGTGACCAAGTCGTCAAACATTTTTATTGTCTTACTCGATATAGCAGTTCAAGACGATCATTTTTTGCCACGGCACCATGGGTCAAATCGGTGACCTGGCGGTGGGGTGGGCCGTAGAAGGTATGGGGTCCCCAGTCGTCAAAATATTTTATGCTATAAATCGATGGGGATGATCAATTTGAGAGACAAAAATCTACTATACTGGTCAAATATGTATCCAAATTTGTTATTTTTGCATTCATCACTCTTCCGGTAGTTATGTATTAAAGGTTTACACCTTTATAGTTTGTCAAATGGGTAAGCCTGCCATTAACAAACTACCATTCCAATGAGTGAAAATGACAAGTCTTTTCCAATTCCTCTGCTTGTAAAGGTGGACCCATCCGCGTTCTGTGAAATAAAATCTAGACACAGCTTTGCCTCAATTAAAGTGTACAGTCGTTTATGAAGACTACACAGGCACGAAAAACAACGCGTCCACGTTTCCTTTAGATGCCTTTAAGTCGACATTTATCCTGGGTTATTTTACATTCGTGTATAATTTGTCGTTGGTTAAGAATCAAAAGCAAAATTTTTACACATTGACACCTTAGGTAAAAGCCCCGATGCAATTTCTTACACTTTTATTTTTCGAAAATCTCAGGATAACCGCAACGAGTACCTTAGCCTTTACTTCTTTCATAAATAGAAACGCTTTGTTAATTATGATAACAAATATCATGGAATAACGTTACTGACATATTTGAAGAACAAAATGGGTTACTTGTTCGATTCACGACCTGCTCTCACCATGTCGCATTTTATACAAATCATTGAAATCATAGTTTCTTGGAAAGGAAGCAAATGCAACCAAATGGAACTTATCATTTCGCGCAAATTATTTTGAGTGCATTCCAAACAAGAAATGTTTTCACATTTAACCCGAATAGAATGGACTGTAATTCATGATGGTTTTGAAGTAGTTTTCTTTACTGCTGTGTTTTAACCAACCAGATGCAATTTTGGGCTAGTCCTAGGCCTAGTGTCGTTAACATAGCAAAATAAGGCTTCATGAGTTTTGGAATTGGAATATAATAATTTCTGAAAATTTTGGACACCTCTTTCTATATATTACGGCTCCACTACATTAATTCGAGTAAGAGATGTGTGGGGTTGTGCTATGATGTTACAATGAAATGTAGTTTAGGTTGTCAGATTAACAGAGGTATTAATTAAAATTGTTTAGTGATTTTGTTACGGCTGGCTGGCTTTCCCCAAACTCAATAGTTTAACCTGAATTTGTAATGTAACAATAATATTAGGTGTCACTACTCAACAATGACACCAAACCTTAACATATTCGTAATTGATACGACAAAATTGTAAAAATAATACGACGAAAGAAATAAGTTTTTACCTCATTCTCATTTTAACAATTTGTACTCCTGTTCTACAGAGCTGCTGAAAAGTATGAGGGGAAAGTGAGCTTTCATGGAGGACTTTATAAACTGCTTTTATTTCTCCTGCTTGAACGTTTCGTTACCATGTACCTGCAGATTAGGCTAATGAAAGGCATCCTTCATGCAAAACGCAGTTTTTAATTATTTTCCAGCGACATGACGGGAAAGTGCAAGCATTTTGCGCTTTACTGATTACATCTAGAATCTTGGAACCAGAAAACGGCTAAGAAAAATGCTTTAGTAAGCTGCGGGACATATTTATACTTTGCGTACATATACATTCGATTAAATGTATGCAGTATGAACGATTTTCCATAAATTGGAAAATAAAGTCAGTCGAGTGAGCGCCATTCGTGACGTCGGTTACTGTATATTTTATCGATTGCGTTTTTATTGATGTAGTAGATGAGGCGTTGGTAAACCAATTTGGCTTCAACATAATCAATCATATAATCTATTATATCTTTCTAGAATGGTTCCGTTGTTGCACATATTTCAGTGTCTAAAATAATATATCCTTTTAGGTACTAAACATTTACGAGCAGAGAAACAAAACTAACAAAACCATCCAAAATATCGAGTTTATACGCACTGTTGCTAAATGTATAAGGAACCATGAACGATAATGTCAAAATTCATCAACGGAACAGCTGAAATTAGTACCAAATGAAGAGACCTTTGTTCTCTAATACGTCCTGTAATTTTGGATCCTATACCCTGCCCCATTAAGACATCCCACTTATCTAATAAATTTATGTAAGAATAGGTGGGACAATGAATACAGGTGGTATGCTGCTACATCGTACAACATAATTATTGTTAATTTCATTAGTATTTGAAAACGAATGTGATTTCTAATATTGGACGGAAGCGTATGAAAACTGCATTAATTCTGAAACTTGTGTGAAGCTAAACTTTACTTTAGTGCAAAACTTCTGACGTTTCTCAAAACTTTATTGACAGCATTTTCTTTAACTGTGGTGCTTTGCATGTTGGTGTTTCTTTAATTTCTGTACGCCAAATTATTTCATCTTTGAAATTTCTTTTTTGTAATGAACTATTGCGGTGTTGCCTATTAATTTTTTCAATTTGCAGAAGGTCAAAGCAAAATTTCCTCGTTGTATACCAATCAATCCATTATAATAATTTGTTTCCAAGGTTAGACGAAAGTCATCAAAATTCTGGAAGCTTTAATCACGTTGTGCGATCTTGTTGCACCAAACTAACATAATGAAGCAAAACTGCTAACGTTCACCTAATCTTTGCCTTTTGCTAATGATAATTTTACCAAAGTTACATTTACAATTATTCAACTTAACAGTATACAAGACTGTCAATGTATATGAGTCACGGGAATTCTCTAGATATTTTGCAAAAAATTATTTTTCTGTCACCTCCTTTGAAGCTCGGAAAGTGTACGATTAAATAAGATTCTATCACAAAGGTTACAACTAAACGAACAGCGCATTTTAATTATGAAAGGAAACTTTTAATAAATGAATACTTCCAACTTATCAGTTCTCACTAGGCACAATTACACGCCAATTGTTACATATTATATTGAAACACATCAAGTTCCTATATTATAGTTATTGTAGTTTATTTAAGTATGCGATTTCATATACCTGCTTAGATGGTGTATGAATTAAGGTAACGAAGAGTGGTTTATAATTACCGGCATGGATAAACAGGGACATACATACGATTGGATAACTGTTGTGCAAATAAATGTTAGGCGGAAAATTTAAAGCAAAAATATTATGCAGGTTGCATTTCTTATACAGCTTTTATGCGATTTCGTTGAATTATTCGACTCGTATATGTGAAGGAAGTAATTTAATTATCCCATCATTTTGGTGAAAAAATTATGTGAGGATGTAATGATGTAATAACATCATGACTGACTATTTCGGGTGTTACAAATTAAGTTCACTAAAGATCAATAATGATTACGTTTATTTAGAATGATTTGATTGATTGATTACGTTTGTGATTATGACTATCTTCATTCTGCATACAATCACGCGTTGGCGTTTTAATAAATAAATAATTGTCCATGAATTCAAATACCACATGATATCATTAGGAACGAACGGAAAATGTTTCTAGCGCATTGCAACTATAAATTTTATCACAATGTAATATCAATAGGGGTCACTTAAGGCACGCCAATCAATTTAAATAAAGTACACCTATAAAAAGTTTCAGGAAACCAAAGTAGTTAAACCAACCATTTCTGTTAAAGATTGCAATTAAAAACTTCTCCAAATGAAGGCTCAGAAAAAATGTCGTTGAAAAACTGCTGCGCTGTGAATGTATTTCATCAAACTCTTCTGAAATAATCAAAACCTACAACGAAAAACTTAATTGAAAAACTGTTGTAAGGCGTTCTGCTTAATTATTAATGCGTTGCTTTATTTCTTTTGCATCTGAAAATTCTTTTGAAACAATGGTTTAGAAGTGAAGTGAAAACATTTCGTTGGAAAAATGCTGACGACAATTATGAATTAAATGTGTGTTAAACCTCTGAACATATCACATTACAGAGAATTCAGTTTTGGTACCGTTAATGGCGAAACATTTCGCTCTCAGCCGTTTGTTTGGCCACTACATAATATTTGGCATTTTTAGAATTTTCGTAAATATAAAGATAGCATTCTTGGTTACGAAATTACGCTAATGTTTACTTATACATTTCAATATTTTTGACCATTTACCCCCCGGGTCGGGCCACGGCTTGCTACGGCACTGCCGCTGTACCAGAGGTACCAGAAACCTACAATATTAAAACATGTGCGGACGGGTATGGATGTCACAAGGGAAGGTGCTGGGCTGGCTGTGTCTCAACTTTGATTGGTATTCTTGGCAAGGAATGGTGTTACACGATTCGAGGACACTCGCAGGATTTTGGTTATGTGCATTGTAGCAGGGACAAGGAATGTGATAGGTGCGGCCGGCGATGACTGATGGTTCACAGTCGGTAATTAGTCATACAGTGCTTTTCAGAAAAATTCTCCTTTATGCTGATTCAAATTTGATTGAATAAATAGTGCAATTATTCATAATTGCTTTCTGTTCTAGGAATTTTGGTCTAATGTCCATAGTGGGAGTTTCAGTAATTAACTTTGTGGTCCGTGTGGTCGTGCAAGTGCTGCGGAGATATTACAAGTAGTTGTATAATTACAATTGGTCAAGGAAAAGGGGATAATATTCCTCTGAAGATGATTTCCTCTGACCGTCATGTATTCATAATGTATTTAGGTAAACCACATGATGCACGTTAACTTATTACAACAGCTTGTTGGAGCTAATTATAATGCCATGACATGTGAGCAGATGGTTGTGTTTTGTCCATTGCACTTATTATCGTTAATTGGGGGGAAACCATTTATTTTAACAAGTCAAGTGTCGACAAGCAATTTCAGTTAAAGGAAAAATGTTGTCATTATATTGTAACGAGCGACACATTGGCATATAAATAATGGACGAAGCAAAATTTGCAATATTATTCCTTTGTCCTCTGCATACCAACCATTTCTATCCTTTCCCTAGACACTCCATTTTCAGTATTACGATACACAAGCCCAAAGATTTGGACGACAATGAGGCTTGTTATTTTAGTCGCATTCGTCTGCTTCTGCACTGGTGCTCAATCAGTCAGGTATTTTCTTTTTTGGTTAATGAACGGCAAGTAGAGTTGTAAATTAATAAAAGTTAAATTACTATTCTATTTTAAGGCAAATACGGTCAGCTGATTATGATACCAGAAATATTGCTGGCGAGGAACTCGGGGTATTTACGGACACGACGGTCGACAATGGTTTTGAACCAGAGGCACCAGAAGCCAATGATTGTCCATGGTTGTCGCATGATTATGGTTGTCACAGAGGATATTGCTGGGCTTACTGCATCTCCACTGGTATTGCAAAGGAATGGTGCTACACGACTCGAGGACGCTCACAGGATTTTCGATATGTCCCATGTAGCCGCAACAGTGATTGTGGGAGTTGCTGGAAATGTGCTGGAAGTTGCACTGTCTGATACTCAGGTTTCACGCTCGCACTACCTTCAAGATTGTACATGATTTTGCATAGAGTCGTGGTTTATTGGTAATATCAGATTTCGCTTCAACTGTCGCTTTTAATTCTTCCATTCATCCTCTATACTGCAATTGCAAGATCAAAAGGAACCAATAAAATGAATAAATAGCAAAACAAACTGACAAAGCTTTTTTTGGTTACGAAACGAAAAGAAATCCGACTTAAAAATGTCGGGCTCTCGGAATCATTCACAGCATAGGTTTTATTTCCGACGATATTTGTAGAATTAAATTTCAAATAATCGTCAGTAACCTTAAGTTTAATAAAACCACACTTATAATAATATACAAACTAACCACTAAACAACGAACCTAATCTTCGAATTAATTCACCTGCACCACAAAGTTATAGAAAAGGTTGTGCGTATTGCGCATAAATTATTACAGTGAACCAACTTCATTGGGTCTTTGCTTGACCTGCATCGGGTATCTATTTCATTCAAGAAATAGTAACTACTTGTTCTACGATTACCATTCCAATTTTTGTAGAATGACAGCTTGTTAAGACAGCTCATTTCTGTGCAATACTGAAATGAATAACAAACACGTTCAAATCTACAGCGCAATATGTAGCCAAATTTATATCGTACGTAATTATATTATATAATTATAATTTACATCCGTCGATTTAAATAGAGTTTATATACGACTGAGCGCCAGTCGTATTGTATTCGCATAAATGCAAAAACAATGGAGAAAACGTTTAACGGGATAAACAAAATATACAATGATAAAAAGGGGGAAACCGAGAGGAAATATTTATGTTTATGGGTGCAGACTTTGATTTACTTCTTTGTGGTGGCTTCCGAGTCTTCTTATACTTTCCGTTAGATTTTACTGCAAACTTTTTAAATTAGAGTTGCTGAACTTCAACGGCACACAAAAGTTATTGCGGACTTTGCAAATTAATTCTCAAATCAGGTCACGAGTTGAAGGCTAACGTTGGAAGTGTTACTGGAAAAACCCCAACTAATTACAAATCTGTCTGTATGTATTCATTGAACAGTTTATAAATCAGTCAGAATATTTGTGAATACGTTAATAATTGAACATGTATTTTTATTGCTGATATTCTTAATGTTTTATTTATTATTTACCATCCATCATTCCTTCAGACACAATGTTTTCTCATAGCATATTTGTTCATGCAATTATTCAACATGGTGTACGTACATCCCTGCAAACCAAAATGATCGTGGAAATCAACTGGCCAAAGGTGATTTTCCAACGTCAATCATGCATACTTGAATATTAGAAAAACATGGCTATCCTATTTAGCAATTGATTATAAAGTTAAGTTGTCTGAGAGTACATTAATAAAAAATATAAATGAAAGATTGTCCATCGGATTGCATTATACATGTGAATTTTTTGTAGCGACTGAGATGCTGTCCCTATTACCAGAACGGTAAACAAAAATGAGCTGCATCTAAGCAATCATATGCATACATAAGGTTAGCCAATTATTCATATGTTGACAAGGCTGCATACAACTTGTTGCATGTGAAATCCACATTTCATGCGTTATCGATTCAAACAAAATATGTTTTCCAATCTGGTCTTCCATAAGCACTAATAAAAAAATTGTTGTGATTTCATCATATATTTATTATAGAAAGTACCCAATAATTATTATAAAATTAAATTTTCATTTAAAGCTATCATTCATTATAATTCCAACCCGAGATTGTCAGTTTAACTAAAGCCTAATCTCTTTCAACAAATCTGTTCTTATTTGTAATGGAATTTGTGGCAGAATGATCCCAATCGGAATGCTAACGTTACATAAAATATCATGTCGCAAAATTCACATTCACTCGTAGACAATGTGCATTGTCACTAATAGTGGTAATCTTAAAGCAGGTTCCTTGCATCAAGGTCCTTGATTCAAGGAACACGTGCGTTTGTTCACCATGAACGACAACAAACGATACAAAATTTTCTTACTCAATCATTACTTGGAAAGCTGTATTGCTATTTCCTTCCTCGCGACTTTTCTAGGCTCAATGTGGCAGATGTACTAAGGTAACGGAAGAATGTTTCTTTTTCTTATTTCGGATTATATAGCGGATTATTTCTTTTAAGGTTGAATACATAGCAACATCGTGCGTAAGGTTCGTAAGCATACCTACCGAACATTTCCTAGCTTTTCTGTCGACTCTGTGAACATTCAAAAATTATATGATTTACATGATGGTACTTTATGTTTGAAAACTGGGTTCTTTCTATATTCTCCGCAAGACGGTGTTAGTATCCTTTATAAACCTAACGTCTTGATCTATTAATTTTGTGCTCAATTGAAGGTACAATTTATATGTTATTCACGGTGAAAAATTCATGAGTAAAACTGAAACATGAGTGAAGATATATGTACTTCTGAGGAATTAATCATGGATGGAAATTTAATTGAATTCAAGTTTTTTGTATTCTATCAGCATATACGACATAACTTTGATTTTCATCACTACTGCATTTGTTGGAAGAGTAGGTTGATTGTAGTCTTCAAATGACAATATCAACTTAGCTGCGTTCGCGTTAACAAACAAATTAACTCAGCGTGAAGTCAATTAGAGTTATCGGTCACGATTTAAATAACGTAATGAAGGTCAAACAATAACTCTACCTATTTCTCCTTTATCTGTACATTCCAGTCACAGGTTATTGACTATCGAGTGGGCGATTGACTATATCTTCCAATTATTCTACAGTGATCATTGATGACTGATCAATTTTAACATTCGAACATGAGAAAATCTTTCACTCGCTCCGCCAAATCGCAGAAGAAACCTGTATTAAAATAAAAATATTTTCACACTGTGACACAGTATTCGGCACCGAATCTCAACACCCTGACTAAACGTTACTGTATGAATAATATTGGAGATAATATTCACGAACATACTTTCGGTGACGCACATTTGGAATCTCAATTATTCCATTACAGTATTTACCTAAAAAATAAAGGAAAAACATACAAGTTGAAATAAATCGTCGCATGTTTAGTTTCCTTGGGTGGGGCAAATGCCCCGGTTGCCCACCCCTCTGGTTGCGCCAGTGAGAATACCAAACATAATCGAAAGCCATTTATTTTTTATGTAACTGATCAATACCATTCTAATATTTTCCATTGATTTTATTTATAAAGCTTCAGTCAAAGACATTTTCCGGGTAAATTCTACAATTTTCCCTGAAAATCCCGACTTTTGATTTTCCCAGCAAATTAAATGAATTTACGAGAATATTACTTTTTCTACGATGCAGAAAAAATATTTGCCAGTTATTAATATGGAATATATTGATTTTTAACACGTCCAAATTGAAGTATTGAAAATTGTTGGATAGGTCCACTGATTTACCGATGACATCAAAGTTAGTTGCATTTATTGGTATTTAATGAAACCCCTAAACGGATGATCTGTACAAAGGTGGCATTTTTTCAACTTTTTCCATACCCTCAGTTACACTGCTTGCTTCCCTTTTTAGAAAAGTTTTCAGTAAACTAATTTCGCTTCGTGACTGGTCGAAATAACGGAATAGTGGTAAGTTTATCAACCCAAAATATATTTACAGACTTGTGCCCCTGACTAATAAACGCCTATTACTTAGCCACCCATTTGATGATTTAGTCCAACGTCGCCTAAAGTAATGTTCTATGCTGGAGGAATATTGCAGCAACAGCTACGAATTTTGCCTCTCTGTGTTTCATATCCTCTAGGGTAATTTTTAATGTTGCGTTAAATCTAGAACTTTCGAGCCTGAAGTATTCAGATCAGCAATTATTTTTATTTTCGGAAAATCACTTCCATTCATTTTGGAATTTGAACTCCATTTTTCTTATAACAAGACCTTCAAACAGGGAACATTTACTGGTAAAGTTTGGAGCCGCTAGGTTATCAATTACGGAGGTCAGGGGTCAATACGTTTCTTCGTACGTACGTGCGAAAGTAACATCAGGGAATTGTCTACAGTTCAAACAGTTTTAAAGGTAGATCCAAAATCTTTTTTGCGTTTAGATCAGAAAGAGGTTATCTAGGTAGTAAATTTCTCAGTTTTTGAAATTTCGTCCGAAAAATTTTAAATTCTCAACATGCCCCAAACAAAATTGCTACTTCGATTAGATCGGCCTATTGTTTTTTGGGGTAACTTGAGAATTTATAATTATTTGGGCGAAATATGAAAAACTGAGAAATTTACTACCTAGATAATCTCTTTCTGATCTAAACGCAAAAAAGATTTTGGATCTACCTTTAAAACTGTTTGAACTGCAGACAATTCCCTGAAGTTACTTTCTCAAACGTATTGACCTCTGACCTCCGTAATTGATAACCTAGCGGCTCCAAACTTTACCAGTAAGTCTTCCTTATTCGAAGGTGTTATTATAAGAAAAATGGAGTTCAAATTCCAAAATGAATGGAAGTGGCTTTCCGAAAATGAAAATAGTTGCTGAGATAATAAGCATATTATAAAAACTCGTTTATTGATCAACCAAATTTCCAATTTATTCGCCAAAGATATCAAACGTGCGGTATCGATCATTGAAAATTGAAGCACACTTTGTAAAATCGGCGTCATCTTGTGCCTTTAAGCTTGACAGCAAAATATATGAAGATAGATGCAATGGAGTTTAAATTTAAAATGAGCAGTAGCAATGATTGTAGGGTAAAATTTAGGTGATCTTCAAGAAATGGCGAAATAGAAAAATGGAATTAAAAAAGCAGCAGCAAACTTTCGTTTACCGTGTTTCCATCATTATAAGCTGCATCCGCAATTTACTCTCGACAATATATAGAGGTAGGAATACATCTTAATATATTTAACAATATTTGAATCACCGAGAGGAACTAATGCTGAATGGGTTGTTGTCATTAAATATGAAGAAACATGTGTACCATCATAAAACTGTATATTTATAACTAGTATCAGTACCGGAATGCATTAGCTAATTACTCCTATTATTAAATAATACCATGTAAGAAAATGTTCGTAAATCAGGTCTTTGAAAATATATGGAATACAAATGAAAACTACCTCTCATTCTATTCAGCTTTTGTGTGTCTTCAATTTATTAATCGATCTGAAAGGTTGATAATATATTTGAGATATTGCGATTCTGTCCCCGTTTCAATACATGGCGGTAGTGTTAGTGTGTAATTTTTATTTCTTTGGTCGAATTGTTAAATTGTTACTGAAGGTTGGCCAAAAAAAGACTAGATCATGCAACAATTAATATTGAATCTCTCATTGAACATCCGTCAGGAACCTGAGTCATCAAAATCCTTGTTCGGGGCACAGGATTCACTGAAAGCACCAAAGAAAACCAAGTTTTTCAGCATTTGCATTATTAGGAGTGATGTGGAATGTGAGCTTTGTAATCTATGATTTCAAATTTGGTTCAGTTTGACTTGGGAATTTATAAACTTTCCAGCCTTATCCCTTGCCGAACAATTCCCATTACGATGACCTTGACACTCAATTAACCCGGGCAAAATTTCTAAGGAAACAACCTTTACCACAACAGAAAACGCATAAAGCAGAATTGGTATTCAACGGCGTCAAAGCCTTTAACAGACATTTAGAGAATATTCTCTAGAAGAAAATCCAAACTTATATTAATACATATATACATAAATACATATGTATTAAAGTAACGAAATCCCAAGAGTAGATTTCGAAATAAAAAGTGTTTTCTACGGTTTTTTAATATTCTGAACTAAAAGTTTTCGGTCATAGCGGAACGTCGTAAGGAGCATGATATGCAGTTATTATGTCTTCCATATATTAAGATTGCTTGTCGTCATGTTGATTTGTAAATTAAAACAATGTCATGCATTCCATTCTATGCAGAAATAATATGCAGAAAAATAATAACCATTAGGAATGGAAAAATAAATTTCACATTATTTGTTTGAGCTACAAACGCGAATGGCGGCCATACAAAATGAACCTATAATCTATGCCAAATGAGGGTACTTACTTAATAAATACCTTCTCCAAAATTTTGGGAAGGTAGGCTGAGCGAAAGAAACAGTATTGAATAGTGGATGTATACCTAACGTAAAATCAAGTCCCTTAATACAAATTCGTAATCCTTTTCATTTCATGCAATTGCTGATTGCCATAGAATATCATATACTATCTTAAACAATGACTGTTTTTACTCTGTAATAAGGATTCTTGACATTTATAACACCGCACACATCTGGACAAGATAAAACTGATGTTTGTTTAAATTGTTGAGGCTTTGACAACAACCGAACGGCGTAGGCATATGAAATGAATTTAGTCAACATCTGAAGCAATCATTCAGATAATTGTTCATGAATCATTTAAAAGTTGTGCCCATGTTCTCCATGCTGGCAGTTAGTATCGGGCAGTTTTCTGTATGGATAAGGAAAAACTTGAACCAATATCATCCACGTGCCACGTATTCCAACGAAGTAAAAGAAGAAAATACCAGTTTCTCACGAACGTGTTCTTTTACAAAGGGCACATTGCTAATAATTGATTGTACTGATTGATTGCATGTTTTAAAAACGAGAGAGTGATAGCTGCAGTTATGGGATGCACTTCGGAGAAACTTTCTGTGTTTGACGTACAGTAAAGCCGTTGCAGAAAAGTACGCATCTTATGTACACGATGGCCCGATCGCTTACGCAAGTCATTTTATCTCAAAAATTGTTGGCCCAATATTTATTATATGTAAAGTTCGACGACATCAGATGAATGCTTCGACTCGACAAAGCAATCGAAATTAACATGTCACTAGTTTCTCCTTCCGTTGGCCTAGAATTTCGCTTGGACATAGATGAGTGTAAATAAAGCCATTTTAGAAGTTTTCGACTCTATAATAAATATTTCAAGCACGAAATAACATAACTAATTTGTCATCTCTTATCTATGTCATCCAATAGAATACAGGTACCGAAGAATAAATATTTTTGGTATAAAATAGCATACTTTTATATGAAAAAATAATTATTCCTGAAACACAAGACTAATTTCTCATCCACAGAAAATAATCAGTTACCCATAGAAAATAATTTTTTCATAAAAATGTTTGATGATAAATTAACACCAAAAGCATGATTTATTTTGGATGAAAAAATACCTGCCATACATTTATTGGCGTTTGAAGACTCCCGAATCCAGAGTAAACTGCCACCAAGGTCCCGGTGATTGGAACACAGGAAACTAAAGTTAATAATAATAATCCACCTACATTAACAATTGCAGTTTGTCTGTTTAAGCATTTCTTGGAAAACATATGCTGATTGAAAAATTTGAACAGACAGAGGTTTGCAAAGATGCATACAGGCAATATCGACTTTGCTTGATAACCCTTGTTACAATTTCCCTTGATCAAACTCTGTGGTTCGTATTAAAGCTTAAATGCATATGGTGACGCCGATTGTAGAAATTGTGCTTAATTGTTTGTCATCAATACTCCAGGTTTGATGGCCCTGTTAATATGTATAAGGTCGCAATTCGGTTCAGCACTAAATGAAATCTAGTAAAAAATTTGTTTCATGAATTCTTCAAACCCACGACCTCGGCTTAACGTAGCTCCACTCTACAGGAAATGCGACATGTGACAGCAATATTTTTCATAGCAGAGAACATTATCCATGGACGACATTGGACTACATCACAACAGCCCCAAGGGCCAGCATACATTGAATTGTAATGCCTGTTAGGAAACCCAAATCTGTTGTTCGTAACACGTTGTTTTATTCCTGAATATTTTCCACAAACTTTTATTTAAAACGTACTCAAAAGTGCATCTTCGTCATTACGACGCCACTTGATTCTAGTTTCTTTGAATACGATAAAAGTGAAAACGTAGGTCGTTGTTGTTTATGTCTTCTGTTCAAATTATCTTAAATTCCGAAAAGGATTAGAGTGGTTGTCTGCACATGTCGAATTTGGATGAATCTGGAGGACCTGATTTGAACTGAACCACTGTCACAATTTTGCTAACTATTTTTCCCTAGTACTATTTAGGTACATAGTTGAAGTGTGGATGAAAAGCCGATGAAGAGAATGCTGAAGAAATTATGGAAAGGCACAGTTGCATCTTTTGATCCTTTTTCCTTATTACGTTCTTGTGATAAAGCGTTCTAGAAACTGAATTTGTTTGCTAAATTAGTTTTATACTAAATTGAGTTGCACGATTGATGCATAATGCATATATATGGTACGAATGAGTAACTCAATTGTTGTCCAACCTGGCATGCAATTGATTTTGTAACCTTTTTCATTAAAAATAATTTGCAGGCAAAATGGGAAATGGAGAGATGCCATAGAAAGTTTAATAAGTGAATATAAGTTGGACATGTGTTTTCGGAGGAACGTTTGTGCAGTTACTTTGTTCTTTGCTGGAGGTAAAGAATGATTTATCCTTCCGATGGAAGAAGCATTTGCAAGGCAATTTACTCAATGGAAATATTATCCAGTGACCTTGAACAGTCTATATTTTTTTGTCAATTCATATATCATCTCCGCTATACCAAGCTTACGATTAAGTACAATTGCTAAATGTGTTATCCGAATAGCTAACAATAATGTTGTCGAGATCGTCATTTAGACCTTTCTGTGGACATGACTATTTTATTAAGTCTGAAGGTCATGATCATTATTGGTTAGTCATGCGTAAAATGGTGATGTAGTTACGGAAAGTAGTGCGGAAATGACAACTTGCGCATGACTTCATTTGTATATATACTTTAGCCCGGTATATCTTTACCCACACGTACATGAACATTCAGTTACTACAACTCACTGCTGACATAATACGACATGCTCCAACCTGTCCTCGTGTAAATTCGGATTTGTGATCGGAAAACTTTGGAAGCAACCGAAGTGTTTCAAAATTATTTTATGTGCTTTGACAAACAAAATTTCTTGATCAGCCACCGAACAGATTATTTGGAAGAGTGAAAACAGTTCAGATCCTAACAATGTTTTTGATCTTTAGTCAGAGAGCACAATTATTCAATAAACTCCAACTATTGGACATATCGCGCAGATTGTGGTGTAGGACTAAAGTCTTGCTGAGGCGTCATAATAAAATATCAATCTAAAACAATGCTCTAATTTGGTGCTTGAGTCTAAGATCTTTGCAGCTTCTTTGAAGCGAAATTAAATCCCAATCAACGACGGATCCATTCGTTCTGTATCCAAAATAATCCAAGAAGTCCCAGGACCCGATGTATTGACCACTTGAAGATATGTTGGTGAGTGTTTACCGACTTCAAACTCCTTTTGCGGGAACAATGCTATCTCGGAATGACACAAATATATTTATACCGGATTGCTAAATTCCTAATCTCATTGCGAATTATCTGTCCATGACAATCTAATTGAACACCCGTGTTCCGAACCAGACATTTCTTCACAGTGTGAACACTGCTGCAACTCTCTTACTGATATTGTCTGTTAATTTCTCCAGACTTTTAACCCTTAATATATAAATAATATTTTTAGGATGAAG